>JAVYIG010006986.1:0-108668 GCA_035222895.1 Strongylocentrotus droebachiensis | reverse complement strand
ATTTGAATGATAAAATTACGCTTCGACAAGTGAATATTAATTTGAATGCTAGTTGAGCAGTTTCTAAATTGAATGACAGATCTATGAAACCCTTCGACCAAATCCTAAATTAAATACAAAAACTGGAAAATTGAATGATAATTGCATGCAAAGCCGATCTGCGCTAACTTAAATGCAAAGTAAATGAATTCGAATGACAAACACGCGAATTTGGCCGGGAAATCCTATATTAAATGAAGGAGGGTCCACTGGTTATTTCAAAGTAGAAAGGGGAGTAAGACAGGGAGACCCTCTTTCTCCGTACCTCTTTATCTTGAGTATTGAAGTAATGGCACACAAATTACGAATAGATAATTTGGTGGACGGAATTAATTTTGGAGATAAGGAAACTAAACTAGTAACTTATGCGGATGATATGACAATTTGTGTTCGCAATAAAAAAATCAATTAATAGGTTAAAAGTATTATTTGCAGATTTCGAAAAAATTTCTGGACTGAAAATAAACAACGACAAGACTAAAATATTAAGGTTAGGTTTATGTCAACGTTTAGATGTGATTTTGCTTTTGGCGAAATAGTTGACTTTCTTAAGGTTTTAGGGATTTTCTTTTCCCTCGATGAACACAAGAAAGAAGATCTAAATTATAAAGAAATCTTAAGTAAAATAAAAACACTTTTAAATTTTTGGAAGCAAAGGGATTTAACACTTATGGGTAAGATTCAACTATTGAAGGTGCACATTTATTCTAAAGTTCTTTATCGGGCGTCACTTACTCCTGTTCCAAAATGGGTTTATGATTCACTGGATGAATTAACTTTTGATTTCATATGGAAAGGAAAAACAAATAAAATCAATAGAAACACCATGTTCTTAGACTATAAGCACGGGGGTTAAAGATGTTAAATTTTTCTGCACAAGTTAAATCGCAGCGAATTATGTGGATTCAAAAACTTCTAAACAAAGATGAAGACATGAAATGGAAACAATATTTTAACTTTGTCACTGAACACGTGGGTGGAGATTTGATATTTTCATGTGACTATATATACCAAGTTTATTAAAAGTGACAGCTCCACAATTTTATATGGATTTATTAGAAGATTGGGTGAATACGAGACATATAAGGAGTATAGACATTGGTGATGTGGTAATTTTTAATAATAATCTTATTCGATATAAAGGAAGTTGTATATACGATATAAGAGGTTGTATGACAAAGAAATTTACAAATTAAAACATATTCTGGAAAACGATGGTAAACTAAAATGTGACAGGCATTTTATCGATTTAGGTGTTGAAGTAAATGAAATTGAAAAGATCAAGCACTTTTATGCCTGTTTACCAGTTTGTTGGAAAAATAATTTTAGAAAGGGAGAAGAAAAAAATAATTCTGGAACTGATTTCACTTTGGGGAAGAAAACAACTAATATAGCTGATCTAAAATAAAAACAAATTTATGTACAATTAATAAAGAAAGATGATTTTAAAACCTTTGGTTTTTGAGAGAATTGGAAGGAACTATGGTTTTTCCTGTAAGGAAATAGAAAACATATTTGTAAGACTAAGACAGTGTACACTTAACAGTCGATTAAGAGAGTTTCAGTTCAAACTTATACATAATATATTATATACAAACCATCACCTCTTCCGTTTTGGTCTTGTCTCGACTAAGTTATGCTCATTTTGCGAAAAAGATGAAGAAACATATAAACATTTATTCTATAGTTGTGAATTTGCACAATCAGTGTGGGAATGTGCACGAGATTTTTAGACTTTCAAATACATAACTGTAATTTGGAGGAAATTCTGTATGGGAAAGAGGAGAGAAATAAAGGAAAATATCAATTAATGAATCATGTTTTAATTCTTGTTAAATATCTGATTTATAGAAATAGAGAACTTAAAAAAACACCCTCTTTTAATGAAATAAAGAATAGTATAATAGGGGATAAAGTAGAAGAAAGGAAATTGGCAGCAATGAGGGGAACTCTCACTATTCATTTTTTCTAAATGGGAAAACCTGAGTATTAGACAAACAATTGGAACCCAGAGCCAGTCGTCCACCGGTTAAGAGGGGGGGGGGGGGGGGGGGAGCGGGGATAAGGGAGAGGTCGGGTAGGGTTAACAAAGAGAGAAAACTTTTCTCTCAGGACAACAGTATAAAAGAAGTATAAGTTGCTACATTGTTAAAAACAAAAATTTTGGATTATACAACTGCATATGTTTTCTTTGAAAATATGAATTTTTGTGTCGAATATGATGTATAGGAACTAACTATGTAAGTTTCCTTTGAAGCCGTTTGTAAGACAAAAAATTATACTGATTTATAATGTCATCACATTTGCAGTGAGCGTTACATATGATGATTGTAATTTGTACTATGATTATAATTTGTTTCAAGAGAGAAAAGAATAAAAAACTGACCATAAAAAAAAAAAAAAATTCTTGAAGACCTATCGATCGGTTCCATCCATTCATTTAGAGATTCATTATTGTTCCATTTTCAATAATAGTAACATGACCAAAAGTAATCATCATAATATGTGAACTTCATGGAAGTTTATACATATCAAATAAAAAGAAGGGGGACCTTCAACTCCACCCCCCCCCCCCCCCGATATGCACGTGCTCAATGTAGTAGGGAAATGAAATCATTATGTTCTAAATCGGAATCCAAGCTTGCGAGGTCTAGGCTATAATATGGACAATATGGATTATGGAGTTATATAGGACTGATGATATCGGTAAGCTTTGTGATAACCGCCTAACCACTGATGAAAAAGGGAACAGAAAGGAGCTAGGACAAATTACAATAAAAAAGAAGATACTTCCCCTACTTCTCAACGTCCCATCAAACCCAAGCGATTTGAATATACTATACGATACTTTCACTATCTAAAAAAAAAACGAAATAAAAAAAGTAAAGCTACTTTCTTGGATGTAAATTATAAACCCTATAGCCCGGGGAAGGGGGAGGGTGCCGGTTACTCACATATTAAGACATACAGGGGTGTGCCGCTCTAATGGGTAACTTTTTCACAAGAAATCCCTAAACATGGGTCCCATTTTTAACACAAATACCCCTAATATGGGTCCGCTTTTTCAAAATTTTGAAATTATAAAAAAATCTGGGTTTTGCCATGCAAACACCCACAATTTTTGTAAGATGGGCTTTACTTTGAGAAAGAAAAAAAAATCCGCTTAATGACCCTTAAAACTGGGTAGGGGTTTCGAGGCTTCAGCTGCACACCCCCGTCAAAACCAAATCTGAGTAGCCACCGTGCCCTAAAGGCCTCTATATAACCAGGCGCGTAGCCACGGGGGGGGGGGGGGGGGGCACGGGGGAGGGGGGGGGCACGTGCCCCCCCTAAAATTTCCAGGATCGTGTGAAATTTTGTAGACCCCTTTTTTGACCTCGATCGATTACATGTATGTGCCCCCCCCCCCCCCAAACATCAAACTCTGGCTACGCGCCTGTATATAACGCCTCTTCATAAAATATTCATTTTATTAACTTTTGCCTCGAACGTGTTCGTATCCGATTTATCGACTACACATAGATCTACACTAAATATAAACACTGGATACAATTTCGTGCGTATCAGCCTTGTGACATCACGTAATCAACAACTCGGAGGATCCTTGTCAAATTCATCTATGAATTCTTTAAGAACATTACCATGCATGTCAAGCATGGTATCAAAACTTCATCGCTTGAATGTAGCATTGGTTCGGAAAGCGAGTTCATTAAAAGAGGTAAGTGTCATAAGACGACGTGAAGGAATTCTTAAAATTCAGTCCCACACGCTGAAATTAGTGTAAGGAACTCCACACATAGCTGCATCACTATCCTGGCTGTGTAGTAAAAGAGGTAACACTGTACTGCAGTACATTCACACAATATTTTGTAAAGGAGAGAGAAATTCAAATTGAGAACTGATTCTGCTCCATGCACACACATCACTATCCAGTTTAAACATACATGTAGATCTATGTATGAAAGACAAATGTTCACTTGATAAGACTTACGCCCGAAGAGAGATGGAAATGATTTTAACCCTATGATCGATGAACAGGCATTGCCCTACAAGCATCGATGGATTAAAGTAAAGTAAGTAAGTAAGTACAGCTACCGTACTAAACTTTCATCATGGAGTACTAAAGCTAAAGGAGGGGGTAATCGACCGTCACCAGTTTTCGACCGGTCCATTGGATGCATGGTAAAATCCCTTTAAAATACATCGCTTAATAGCATATCACATATCCCACACTAGACCGATTTTCCGTCTCTTTCGTTCGTTAGCCTCTTATTGGGGTAGGGTCGGCCGGCTCTCTCTTTAGAGACGGAAACCGTCTATACACATTCCCATGATAACGCCACGGCCATTTCAGGTCGTAGCGTTTTGCCCCAAAATCCCCCAAAATGTCATTTTACCTCGTGCATGTTATATTGTAAATTAGGCCTAGGCTATAATAATTCAGTTCCACTTACCAACTTGACTGAAATAATCCGTTTAATGGTCCCTTTTAAGGAAATTATGGGTCAAAATCGAAATCCATTTTGAAAATCTTTTTCAACATGGATTTCGATTTGACCCATAATTTCCTTAAAAGGGACCATTAAACGGATTATTTCAGTCAAGTTGGTAAGTGGAACTGAATTATTATAGCCTAGGCCTAATTTACAATATAACATGCACGAGGTAAAATTACATTTTGGGGGATTTTGGGGGCAAAACGCTACGACCTGAAATGGCCGTGGCGTTATCATGGGAATGTGTATAGACGGTTTCCGTCTCTAAAGAGAGAGCCGGCCGACCCTACCCCAATAAGAGGCTAACGAACGAAAGAGACGGAAAATTCGGTCTAATCCCACACATGCCAGAGTCACTGAAGAACCTCATTTGCAATGGAAAATATATCCTAAAATATCACATTTTAGCGATGTAATCGTCGGTCACGCTACCGAATCTGAAAAATTGAGTATCTTACGGGTGTCTGTAAGATATATGGGTACCATAAAATGAGCTTTATTTCAAGTATTTTTCAGATTTAGAGCCCGATTTTGTGTGAGTCGCAAGCTCAAAAGTATCTCATTGCATGTATTAAATCAATGCAGCCGTACACCGCAACGCACACACGACATCTCTGTCTAATTCAGATTCCAATTTCCGATCACCGCAGAGATAGTTTTCGCCATGGCGAGCTCGGGGAGCTCCGGCGTGGGATACCTGCTCCGCCCGCTAGTGCTATAGATCAGCGGGAAACGCACAGCGCGTGCTTCCTATTGACTTTGTACATGAGACCGAAAACTGTCTCGCTAGGTCTATAACTGTCTCCAAAACAGTGAAAATTGAAATGAATATTGTCATGGCAATTCTAGACCGAATTTTCCGTCTCTTTCGTTCGTTAGCCTCTTATTGGGGTAGGGTCGGCCGGCTCTCTCTTTAGAGACGGAAACCGTCTATACACATTCCCTTGATAACGCCATGGCCATTTCAGGTCGTAGCGTTTTGCCCCCAAATCCCCAAAATGTCATTTTACCTCGTTCATATCCAAATGTAAATTAGGCCTAGGCTATAATACATCGGTTCCACTTACTAATTTGATTGAAATAATCCGTTTAATGGTCCCTTTTAAGGAAATTATGGGTCAAAATCGACATCCATGTTGAAAATCTTGCAAGCCGTGTTAAACTCTCGCTGCCGGAGTCATCTAAATCAATCTCATCCTTCTAGTCTACGCCGAAGGCAAAATGATTATGAAGGAAAAACTGTGATAACGCCATTACGAACGTGTAGATGGCGCACAGTTTTTCCTTCATAATCATTTTGCCTTCGGCCCTACCCCAATAAGAGGCTAACGAACGAAAGAGACGGAAAATTCGGTCTAGGCAATTCATGATTTTTTTCTGGGATTCTTTTTTTGTTTAAATAATAATAATATTTGCTTCATGATTTGAACAAGAAATGATAATAAATAGGAAGTAAAGAGTCCAAAAAATAGGATTTTGTCTTAAGTGGCCGAAAACCCCCTCCTTTACTCTACATATTAACCACTCAATATTGATGAAAAATAACAAACAAATATAGACTAGTTTTAATTTACTAGACCTACTTTCATTTATGAATTTTACTTGAGTTTCCGGTAATTCTAGCAAGACTTCTGCCGATTAGGTCCATCGTTCTCAACTCTGTACCTCCATTTTCAAATGTTACGTGCGTGTTCAAATATGTGGCCCTCATACGTAATTATTATACGTACATGCAGGCTATGGCGTGCCATTTGTCCAATAACTCAGATGAATTATCAATATACTCGTAACAAACTGTTTTTGCTGTGCTAATTTGATACTAAGTTTATGATAATAGCGACTGACGGTAGTGTAAAAGGCTTCGGTTACTTCCCCTTTTGTCGGATCGTAAACTGTTCAGACTATCATAAAACAACAAGATAGGACCACAAATTCTTTGAATACTTGAAGAAAAATATATGAAGATTTGTGACAAGTTTGACATGATGTGGGAGTGATTAGTTTTTTTCTAACTTGTTCAGATCTAATTAAAGAAAAGATTTTTTAAAACACATTTGTAAAGTCTGTCTCCTTAATAATATCGTTTTGAATTTAATTTTTGTATTTTACCTTCTACTATTTAGGATAGCCTTGTACAGAAAATTGTTTTCTTTTGGTGATCTGAAGATGGTTTCTTTTCTTTCGTTATTGTACTTGTACCGTACTTTGTTTTCTTGTATTCTCATTTACTCCTTTGTGTTCCTGGAAATGAAAGAAAATAAAACTAAAAGTAAAGTCTCCCAAATGAAATCAGGCAGATACCTTTATAACTATTCCACACAAGATGCAGTGGATGTATCATGTACACACTACAGATCGTTACGTGCATGTTTTTTTTTTTTTTTGGCGGGAGTGCTTGACTAGAGTGCACGTTAGTCAAGTATAATACAAGGGGAATGAGGATTCTGATTTTGTAATGAACACATTTGTTTGCTACTAGCTTGCTTCAGTGACAATCTGTTCCTAAATAATTATAAATCATGTTGTGATTTTTTAAGGATTATTTGTATACATTGAAAGTTCTTTGCCCCTTAACCCTTTAACCAAGTAAGTCCATTCTCCTTTTTTTATTGATATTCTTTGTTAAAGAGTGAGTTGAAGAGGACTCCCCTATCAGACTTCCATGTGGAGCATGGAGCCAAGATGGTCCCGTTTGCTGGCTACTCCATGCCAGTCCAGTACAAGTCTGGTCTTGTGAAAGAGCACCTTCACTGCAGGTCATCAGCAGCCATCTTTGACGTGTCACATATGCTACAGAGCAGGATTTATGGAAAGGACAGAGTCAAGTTTATAGAGTCATTAACAGTTGGTGAGTATACATGCAAGACAGTTGGTAGTAGCCTGGATAGGAGGTTGCTGCATTATGAATTCCTTATTTGTAATACTAGAGTGGAAAACATTAGTTTGTCAGAAAAAAGTTTATAAAGATTTTTTTTGGGGGAATCAAATCAATCAACTAATGAAAATGAAAACAAGTTAGTCAAGTCATTCATTAATTATGTTTATCACACTCGATCCAGGTGATTCAAATGGATACCTACCGTTAGAAAAAGATTCCTTGAATATGGCATCTATTTTATACAAGGGATATAGCCAGGTAATATTTCCAGAGCTCTGTGAAATCACATAGACATGTATGTCATTCTTTATGCTGTAGAGTAGAGAAAGGAATTTTTTTCTAGATTCTGATTCATTTTTTAAGACAGACATAAATTGTAAGTTGTTACTTCCCTAAAACAGTATGACAATTTCAGGATGGTCCTCAAGCAAAATTCAAACATGTAAAATTTCAACTTGGAAAGAGTATGAAGTCCCTTGCAGTTTGGGTCCAGCTCTAGGGTGCTTCGATGTGCTCAGGTGCAAAATAAGTCATATTTGAAAGCATTATAAACCAAATTTTATGACTAATATTTCCTAAATAAATTAGGTTGAGATTGTCACCATGAGATTTTAAGATGTTGCTGCTAGATGTTTAAAACCCAGTTCTACCCTGCTGTAGAAAGTGTCTGTCATTTGATTTTTATCATTTTTCATTCAGCTGATGTCGAGGCCCTAAAACCAAACACAGGTACTCTCAGTCTCTTCATTAATGACCACGGAGGCATCATTGACGACCTGATCATCAACCAGACCTCTGAGGACCATCTTTACATTGTCTCTAATGCAGGATGTGCAGACAAAGATCAAGCTCATATCAAGGTATTTGTGCAGTGATGACAACCGTCTGTTTGGGGCCAGAAGTGGCTAAAAATGATATGAGTTAATGCCCTTCTAGCTCCAAACAGTGTATACCAGTGCTGTCGTCGAGTACAAATTTCTTTGTCGACATATCAAGTTTTATATTAAGCTAACGTTGACAACTGTCAACAAAACGATGGTCAGTAAATTACAACATTCAACTCGACAACAGTGAAACTACCGCTATTAAAACGTTTAGGTATTGTTGATAAACTAAACTGGTACAAATAAATCTAGGAACATGTAGTCTTTATTGATGTTTGGTGTGTGCAGATAGTAGGGTAACTATTAAAAGAAATCATTGCATAATTCTTTCTTGTCTGTTCTTTTCTTTAATTGAATGTAGAACAAACTGGAATTGTTTGTAGCAGAAGGCCATGATGTATCATTTGAACCAATCACAGACATGGCTTTGATAGCCTTGCAAGGTCAGTATATAATTGTACATTTCAAAGGTCACTGTCATATATATTGAACAGGAATGCACAATCTAATCTCTACCCTAAACGTAATCCTAACCCCAACCTTAACTTATCCTCAACCCTAACCCAACTGACTCTAACCCTAGCACTCGTGCTTGCCCTAGCCCTAACCATCTCTTTAATTGGTCTAGTGGGCTGAAATTGGAAGATATGCAACCTCAATGTAATCTGTAATTCAGCCCTCTATTCAGAAAAAATATCCATATGTTATAGTGTTAAACAGAGGCACTTCTGTCTGCTTATGATACATCTTTTCACTTCTATGCTAATGAGTTTTTCAAATCATTAAAAATGTGTCCACCCTGGTATCAAGTTAATTTTTATTTCAGAAGAAAATGTGAGAAACAGATCAGTGAAAATTGAAAGAAAAAAATAAAATTGAAATAAATAAGAACGTTTTAGAGTTGAATTTGATCACTGATTGTCACTTCCATGATTTTTCTTGATAGAAGTCATCTGATCTCCATATGTTTAGTATGGAGAATGATCAAAGTATCCCTCTTCTTGTGTGTTGGTGATATAATAGTTCTATACCATAGAGGGAACAAAAGCTATAATATCAAATTCATGTTTCTCGCCTTACTTCTGGGTACATATTTTAAAATGAATGGTAATGTAATCAAAGAGTACATTTACTAGGAGTATTCTTCCTATACTTGGTCACAGGTCCTGCCATGGCACGAGTGCTTCAAGCTGGGGTTTCCGATGACCTCGGCAAGCTGACCTTCATGTCAGGGGTCAACACCTCGGTCTTTGGTATCCCAGGATGCCGAGTGACGAGATGCGGCTACACCGGAGAGGATGGTGTAGAGGTATGTAACTGCAAAGTTTCTTATTATTTTACCGGTGTGGATTCTGTATTTTTCTGCAACTTTCCATTCTCCTGGCTTGATTTTGAATTAGAACATTCAGAAAAGTAGGTATTGTCTACCAATATTACCAACAAAACCACATAATTCTTTGTTTGATAATATATCACAGCAGGAAAATCTGGATACAAAAGAATGCAGAAAAGGGAGAATTCTGATTGGCTAATGTAACAACATATATGTGTAAATTTAAAAGTTCATGTACAGCATTAGTCTTTGACTTTGAGTTTAGTTTATAATAGCGCTATGTAGTCACAAATGATAAGGTGCTCTTGTGCACATTTATTTTCGTAAAAGTGGGTATAAAGGAATTTCAGATGAAAGATAATTTTGATCACTGGTCATTTACCACAAAAATGGTTTCCTTTCATTCACTTGTTCAGTTTAGTCTTTTATTTTGTTGTAGCTTCTGTCATGTTATTAAAATTAAAACTCCAAAAGATGATGTGGGATTTGTACGTTTCCATTAACACTGTATCTTCCTCACTGTTGTGACTTTTGTTAATTACATGGACTTTATATATATTGGGTTCTATCTGCACATCTATAAAAATGAGGCACATAGCATTTTATACATTTTACTAGATGAAATGGACTTGTTTCCTCTAACCCTAGATCTCTGTCCCAAGCAACCGATCAGTGGAGCTTACCTCAACTCTCCTTGCTGCAAAGGATGCATCGGTGGTCATGGCAGGGCTTGGTGCTCGGGATAGTCTAAGATTGGAAGCGGGGCTCTGTCTCTATGGAAACGACATCAATGATGAGACGACTCCTGTAGAAGCCATGCTAGGCTGGACTATAGGTACGTAGTCTGAGCTTAATTTTTATGGGAGATGTTTTCAATGAAGGCCTGGTTATACCTCATCAATGATGAAAATGATTACTTGCGCATGTGCAGGGCTCCACACTAACTTTTTTGTAGGGGTCCGGATCGAACTCTATCGAGTCTGTATGCGGCATGAGCCCGATGGAAAAATATTTGTAATTTTGGGGTCCAGAAAAAGATTTTGGGCGCCCATTTTCCACACAAATGCAGAGATGCCAACCCTCCCGATTTTATCGGGAGGCTCCCGATAATTGACCCCAACTCCCGACCTTACGATCACCATCCTTATCCTCCCGATTTTTTTTTTGTTTTTTTAATTTATTTTTGATTTTTTTTTTGCGCTTACCGGTATCAGTATAATATCTGTAAATTGAATGAGAAATATCATCTGTTAACTTTAACATGTAGTAATTCCCCTATGTTAAAAGACAAATTAAGAGTAGCGAAAGATTGTGAATCGCCGTAACCAATGCGTGGATATTGACACAGAATCCAAATGGCGGAAAATCAGCAAAAGAAGACCAAGAAATGGTCTCAGAAGTATAAGACCGAATACAGTATCAAGTACCCGTGTATTCGGAAGTCTCAAAGGAATTCATCATGCATTTTGTACAATTTGTATGTTATTTTTAAAAAAAGTGAGAATTATTTAACTAAATACAGAGCTTCCAGGGCCCTAATGCGCACATTATTTGGTGTCGTTTCCAAATCCTCCCTATTTCTGATTTCCAAAAGTTGGCATCTCTGCAAATGACAGGGAAGTGATTTAGGAATGATTTATCATGATAGTTGTGTCAATATTGTTTCTGAGATTTTAGAAGAACACATGTAAAGCTTCAATCAAAAGAGGGCGCCAGATGGCCCCATCAGTATTAAAAGCTACTCTCTCGTTACTATACCAATCTGACTGTACTATCCTTTGTCGTCTGACATTAAATGCCATCGAACTAAGCTTGAAACATGATGACAGCGGTGAAAGTTTGTAAATCCATGTAGGAAAGTGTTTGTAATACACCTATAACTCTATTATGCGTCTGCATACCCTGTTATGAACTGGAATTCACCTGTTTACTTTGAGAGTCAACTCAACGTATAGTCAGCCCCACTCATGTAAGTTTGTGTAGTGTTACTTGCATGCAAAGCATTGAAATTCGAGATCTCTGTCTGAATTGTTTGCTGTGGTGTACAACATGCCTGACACTGTGTCTCCTGAGGGTACTGAGGGTGATTTGCAAGGGGCCCATTTCGTAAAGCCTTCTGTCCAACCCCCTGGTCATTTCCATGCGGCTGCGGGAAATGTAGGTCTAGTTGAAGGGTGGAAAATCTGGAGACAGCAATGGGACAACTACACTATTCTCACAAACCTCTCCAAACAACCAGATCGGTACCAAACTGCACTACTACTGCACAGTGTGGGACAAGATTGTCTGCGTGTCTACAACGGCATGAAGTTTGCAAATGCCGCTGAAAGTGTGAAATGCTCTGTGATACTGGATAAGTTTGATAAACATTTCCTTGGTGAGAGCAGAGAATTCTTTGAAAGATTCAAGTTCAATCAACGCAGTCAGGAAGATGGTGAATCTATTGAACAGTATGTGACAGCTCTGCGTACAATGAGTAAGACGTGTGGATTCTGTGACTGCATGAATGACAAATTGCTCGTTGATCGTGTTCTACTGGGAGTACGTGATGATCGTATGCGAGAACTACTCATCTCCAAATCTGATCTTGACCTCTCTACTGCCATTGATGTTTGTAAAGCAGTTGAAGCGACGTCTACTCACATGAAGGCGTTGAAAAGTGAGGAAATCAACAGGGTGAATCGAAAACCTTTCCCTAAACATGCTAAAACTGGAAGTGGAAAGCAGAAGTTTGTAAAGCAGAAGCCGAAAGAGCTCAGAAAGTGCAAGTTCTGTAATAAATCACACGAAATGAAGAAGGAATGCTGCCCTGCATGGGGTCAAAAGTGCAATGTGTGCCATAAGCCCAATCACTTCAAGGGATCTGCAGTGTGTACTTCCAAGAGTGTTCACTAACTCGAAGATGATGAGTACTCCTCCACTGAAAGTATCAGTGTTGTACAGATAAATACAGTAAGTCCTGAAGATGGACCAATTTTTTGCAACATGCTACTAAATGGTCGAAGAGTACAGTTCCAGTTGGACTCTGGAGCAACAGTGAGTGTTCTCCCACAAAAGTTTCTGTCTGAAGAAGATGTAGTGAGAAATGAATGCATCCATCTCCGGATGTGGAACCACTCTCCGCTACTACGTGCTGTGGGAAAGTGCAAAGTCGTGACAAGGAATCCAGCTACTGGAAAAAAGTACAGGATTGACTATGTCATAGTTAAGGAGGATCTGACTCCACTGCTAAGCAAAACAGCTTCTGAGAAGATGCAGCTTATCACTGTTCACTACGAATCTATGGAAATAGTCCACAACATATTTCCTGAGAATGTCTGCAACCTAGCTCCTGAGAATCTTCACAAAGAGTATCCTGTGGTCTTCTCATCCTCTGTGACTGGTACTCTGCCGGGGAACGATGTTCATCTGACTGTTATGGATGATGCTACCCCTAGTGTTCGTCCTGCTAGAGTGATACCAGAATCCTTGAGAAGTATTGTGAAGGATGAACTTGATGCACTGCAGACAAGAGACCTGATTGAGGAAGTAAGTTCTCCAACTGACTGGGTAAGCCAGATGGCTGTTGTACAGAAGAAATCTGGTAAAGTGCGTGTGTGCTTAGACCCTAGACCACTCAATCTCGTGCTGAAAAGAGAACATTATCCTCTGCCTGTTCTCGATGATCTCCTGCCTCAACTGTCCAATGCAACGGTCTTCTCCATCTGTGATCTCAAAGATGGATATTTGCACTGTGTTCTTGATGACGACTCAAGTCTGCTAACTACCTTTGCAACACCATGGGGAAGGTATAAATGGAAACGTCTACCATTTGGCTTGAAGGTTAGCAGCGAAATCTTCCAAAAGAGACTTCATCTAGCACTGGATGGTCTTCAAGGGGTACGATGTGTGGCAGATGACATCATAATCTGGGGTAACAGTGATGCTGAGCATGATACCCGACTACAGAGTCTTCTACAGAGATGTCAAACTGTTGGCATAGTGTTGAACAAGGAGAAATGCCAATTTCGACTGAAGGAAATCTCGTTCCTAGGCCACATAGTATCCAACTCTGGACTGAAAGCTGATCCATCCAAGATCGATGCAATCCTGAACATGAGTTCTCCAACCTGCAAGGATGACATCCATCGCTTACGTGGCATGGTCAATTATTTGGCCAGGTATCTGCCCAAACTATCTGATGTCATGAAGCCTCTCAATGACTTAACCCACAACAACTCTGCGTGGACTTGGGACTCCAACCATGACAAAGCCTTTAGGTTGCTGAAAGAGATGCTGATACAAGCTCCTGTGTTGGCGTTCTACAACCAAAGCAAGCCACTTCAAATCCAAACTGATGCCAGTGCTACAGGGTTAGGTGCTGTGATGCTACAGGATGGTCAACCAATAGCATATGCCAGTAGGATGCTGAGTGATCCTGAGACCAGATACTCTGTCATTGAGAAGGAGATGCTAGCAATAGTTTTTGCACTGGAAAAGTGGAATCAGTTCACTTTTGGTCGTAAGACAACAGTATATAGTGACCACAAACCACTGGAGTGCATTGTGAAGAAGGCCCTGGACAAAGCTCCCAAACGCCTACAAGGAATGTTACTACGCGCCATGGCGTATGATGTTGAAGTGAAATACCTTAAAGGGAAGGACAACATCTTGGCTGATGCACTAAGCCGTGCTTCTCTTCCGTATGAGAGCGGACAGCATGATCTAGAGGTGGTGAATGCTGTCAAACTCTTGTCTCTCCCTGATGACAAGATAGCTGAGATAAAGAGACAGACTACCCAAGATCCAACTCTCTCCCAGCTCAAAGACACCATACTTGATGGGTGGCCAGACAACAAGACAAAGCTTCCTTTGTCACTGACTCCATACTTCAGTTTCAGAGATGAACTTTCGGTGACTGATGATCTGATTTTCAAGGGAGAACGGCTGGTAATCCCTAAGCAGATGAGGCGACAGATCAAGGAGGAGTTACACATTGGCCACAATGGAGTCGAAGGAACTTTGAGAAGAGCCCGTGAATATGTCTATTGGCCAGGTATGAACAAGGAGATAAAGGAGTGGATCCAGACATGCGAGACCTGTCAAGAAAACTCAGTCTCTCAACCTGCCCAACCTTTGATGTCTCATCCTATCTCTGACAGGCCATGGTCAAGAATTGGAATCGATCTCTTCCATCATGATAACGAGAACTATCTCATTATGGTCTTTTACTACTCCAATTTCTTTGAGATAGAAAAGCTACAGAGGACGACTGCCCCCGCAGTTATCAAGCGACTGAAACGTCACATCGGACGCTATGGAGTGCCAGAGATCATTGTCTCAGACAATGGACCTCCTTTCTCTTCAAGGGACTTTGCTGAGTTTGCCAAAGAGATGGGAATCAAGCATAACACCATCTCACCTCACAACAGCAAGGCAAATGGCAAGGCAGAGTCTGCTGTTAAGACTGCCAAAAGACTGCTTACCAAATGCAAGGACACTGGAGATAACGTTGATCTAGCCTTACTCAACGTTCGTAATACACCAACTCAAGGTACCCAGACCAGTCCTGCGCAAAGGTTCATGGGTAGACGAACACGTACACTCCTACCCACCACAACTCAGTTGTTGATGCCTGATCGTGACTCAGGACCTGATGTCGAGAAACTCAATTCAAACCAGAGACGACAGGAGAAGTATTTCAACAGAAATACAAGGAAGCTCAAGGATCTTCCACTTGGAGCAACTGTACGTGTGAAACCATTCAACCATAGAAAGAAATGGAAGAAAGCGGTGATCCTGAAGAAACTAGACGATCGCTCATATGAAGTTCGCTGTGATGGTCAAACACTTCGTAGAAACAGAGAACATCTCAGAGCGACCTCATCCACGTCAGATACACTTGATCCTATTCCCAACATGTTTAACTGGGAATGCCAGGACAACAACCAACCCAAGGTGAGGACTACAGAGCAGCGTCAATCTACCACTACAAGTCCTGTGAAGTTTCGCGGTGATGGTACATCTGAGACGCTTGACGAGAACAACACAAGCTCGCTGAGACGTTCAAACAGACAACGTCGAGAACCGCATAAGATGAAAGATTTCGTAACATTTTGAACACTTAAAAAGAGAACATTCGCGAGATACGTGAATGACATCACTTCATCTAACTCTGTTTGGACATTTGAACTTTTTTTAAAATTTGAAGAAACTGGACTCTAAACACAATCCCAAATCTTCTGACACTATGAAGACTCACAAGAACTCAAAAGGACTCTGATATTTTTTGCTTTGAAATATTATTTTGTGCAGTTATATGATTGTAAAAAGATCTCATAAACCAATCTTTTGATATTCTTTAATCTTTTATCTGTTTTGGTACCAGGTTGATATTGACCTCCAAAATTGAGACATTCTCCGGCACAAAGCTCAAAGAGGGGAGGATGTGTCAATATTGTTTCTGAGATTTTAGAAGAACACATGTAAAGCTTCAATCAAAAGAGGGCGCCAGATGGCCCCATCAGTATTAAAAGCTACTCTCTCGTTACTATACCAATCTGACTGTACTATCCTTTGTCGTCTGACATTAAATGCCATCGAACTAAGCTTGAAACAATAGTCATAGCTATCAGTGAGCTTAGATTGACCATTCAGAATGAGGGTTGTGATTCCCGACATATAAAGGGAAGAAAAGAGGCAGAAATGTATTTTGTAGACAGAGAAGTTAAAAACAATTACACAGCTATGATACACCTGTGATATCAAATCTTTGGTAGGAAAATATATTTGTGTGTGCAGTCGTTCACATTCGTTACATTTTTTAATGAATTCTGTAAAAAATGTCATTTTAACAAGAACTCAAGGTGACCTATGACAGTGAGGAGGAGAATGGATTTTAATTGATGAATATGCCTCCTTTAATGATAAACATTTATTATGGTTTATTATTCAATTTATATTTTCAGGTAAAAGGAGACGACAACTAGCTGACTTTCCAGCAGCAGATCGCATCCTACAGCAAATCAAAGAGAAGCCTAGCAGGAAAAGAGTTGGAATAGTGTCATCTGGGCCTCCTATTCGAGGTGAGTTTAATAGTAATGTGAACATCTTGCATGCTATTCCTAAAAGTCCAGGTTTAAACTTATAGTCCAGGTTTAAACCCTGTAAAAAAATAGGGTTGGTTTATGTCATGTCATAATTGTTTTGGGCTGAAAGACCTTCTAGTCCTAGGTTTGTAGATTGTAATTATGTTACATACAGAGGACTGTAATATCAATTTGAATGGAAACAAAAAGTGGAGCGCATTTTGACACAGTCTTAAAATAAATAAATACAGAAGCTTTTAATCTGTTCTTCCCCCTCTTTCTCTATATCTAATAGGAGGAGAGATCTTGAGCAATTCTGGTGAGCGAATTGGTGATGTGACGAGTGGCTGTCCATCTCCATCCCTCAAGACTAATGTCATCATGGGATATGTGTCGGCAGCCCACGCCAAGAATGGGACAAAGGTCCAGTTCCAGGTACGAAAAAAGACTGTTGAAGGGGTGGTAACAAAGATGCCGTTTGTGCCTACAAATTACTACATAGTGAAATGAGGGATGTGGCTTTGTTTACAACACTGTTTTACTGCTGCTGCCTTTATTTTAAAGCCTGTCTGCACTAGTTTTGCCAGGGGGATTAGACCTCCCTGCATGGTCACCGACAGGTGGTTATCTCATCAAATCAGCTCTCAATTAACATAAGAAAAAGGGGACCATGGGGACTGATGGTCACCGATTAGGCATTGTTTGCTATATAGAGGGCGCAAGTAGCTATAAGTAGTGCAGTGGGGCTTTAAGTCACACTTAGATCAAGGGATTAGTACAAGAATGAGATGGGCTGCAATGTACCATGCCATTCTGAACCTAAGAGGTTAATTACCGGCCATGTTATCAGATGTTAACTTTACATATTGATGACTTCTGCCTAGTTGCTTCAAGAGAGGGATGTGTGCGACAGATAGATACAATGTTTGCAATTAATAATATGTTATATATAAGCATGAGAGCAATAGATATATAAAATGCTGTGTTGTAGTAGAGTTATCTTTGATTTGAAAGTAAGATCAAGAGGGAAATTTTCAGCTGCATTGATATAGAATTTTGACCGAGAGTTGAGTCTGAGACAGACACTGAAATATTTAAAATTTATTCTTGATAATGATCTTTCTACGTTAATGATGAAAAGTTTTTTCTTGGCGAGACTTTGCAGTGAGCATTGTGTGTCCAAATAAATTCATATTGAATATAGTGGCACCCTGCATAGTAAGGCCTTCTTTTCAATGAAGGCCACTAATGTTTATTCACTCAAAATGGATCAATCAGCTATTAAAGTAGCCAAGTCTGTGCAGAAAAGCCACTTTTCTACAAAGGTCTTCCATTTGATTGTTGTGCACAGTCATGAAGTTGACTTATGCACTGCCGTGGGTTTATATGAAGGAAGTAGAGATGGTGCAAATCCTATATTAGCAAAGAGGGAATACTGTACCATGTTTGCATCAAAATTGTCTTTGAATCAGTGGTCACAGGTTTGCTGAAGTTAGGTTTGTCAAATGTGTTTTCACAAATGTAAGTTTGCATAAAGTTTTGATCGAGGGAAGGTGCAGTACTGGGCTATGAGTACTTATAAGGTGTAGTGATAAAAAAGAATATATAAATTTTGCAATTGAAATGATCTGAACATTATGCTAGCCCTTGACCTTGTGTGAGAGTAACCTTAGTGAGCTCTATTGAACTGTAATGAATATTTTAGGTTTAGTAACCTTTGATTGTGTGATTGTGATAAGCGAGAGATTCTTATTTTGTGTGTCTAAATCTCAGATTAGCATTACCGGTATGTCTAGGGGCGGGCTCACTAGTCTGGTTGGCAAGCAATTTTGACCTTTTCTTTGATCAATGAAAAATTGTTGTCAAAGTACTGTCAAACTTACTAGCAGAAATGATCTGCTACTCTTAATTAGAATGGTCCAGTAATACCCCTGCTTATATTTGATATTTTGGCCTTAGAGCAAAGATGTAAGTAATGAAATTGGGGAACATGGTATGTGTGCAAAGTGCAATGGTTTTATAGTGGGATTAATTTGTATATTTGATGTTTGTTTATGTAATTGTTTATGTTTACTGTCTATATGTTAGATTCCTGAACATCAAGGTACATGTACTTTAAAATCAGAATTTTTGCAACCTAAAACTTTCATGAATCATTAATGACAGTTTATGTTTTAAATGTTACGGCAAGAAAATTTTGCAAATCTGGGTCACCTGTGAAATTGATTAAGTTTTAATTCTTGCATGCACATTTTTCTATTTTTATTTTTGCTACTTTTTCTATGCAAATTGTATGTTAAATCATAGTGTTGTATATAACAAATCTGAGTATTTACAATGTAGAACACAGCATTCTTCCAGAATCTTGGGTAAAGGTAAAGGTTAGCTTACAATTCATGGGTACATAGCTATTAGTTTTCTTTTTTCTTGATTTTGTTTTCCTGCTTTACAGCTTTTGATTTCTTTTTACATTTTTATATTCTGTTGATTTTAAGTGAACAGCATTATTGGTTTTATGTCATTCCCAAAAGGTATTTAGATTGAAATAAATTGATCAGGTTTATTTGAATATATTCAATGTCACAGCAACAAACTAATCAATTCATCTTGAATTTATACATACAGTATATTTAAAAAAAAAATCAGTTCTTAATGATTCATTTATATAACTATTAGAAATCATTATATGCAAATTTGTATTGTATATCCTTATTGTGAATCTTGCCAAAACTATTAAAGTACACAAAGTTCTATGATAGAGGTCTTGGAGCAGCCACTCTTTTAACCTGTATGTATGTATCCTGTTTCCATGGGAACTCTCCACGTAAACAACAAGACTATTGATTACACTTCACTGGTTGGTGCTCTTTTGTTATGGCTTTTATAAAAGGGTGTATTGTATTACAGTGTTGACTGGTTGGAATAGGATTAAGTTAAAACTGAACAGTAACCTAGAAGGATGTGCCAGCCAGTCCATGGACGAGTTCCATGTGTTTTTATATATGTTAGGAACTTTTGAAACCCTGTTAATCTACCTTGTGTTTGGATTGCCAGCTTATGCAAACCATGGACTTACTATAGACCTTCCATTTAATTCTTCCATTACTCCACACCCAAGTCTAAAGAAAACAGTTGATAAGCAAACTACTTATGTGCTCTTTCTTGCTACATTCAGACTATCCCTGTCTTTGTTTGTGAATACAATAGGGCACCATTCAGCAAACTGCAAGGTTAAATTGATCTTATCAGTATTGATTTTAGTTTCAGATACCAGTTATTTTAGGAGGTCAATGGTACCGGTAGTTTTGCTCCCCCCAAACAAAATGAGCGGACTTTGCCTTTTTTTTTAATTTGAGGCCGTGCATGAAGCTTACAAAAATAGACTAGAGTAATTAATATCATGCTGAATTAATTTAATGTCTGATCTTTTGGTAATTGATCTTGTCACCATTTAATTCTATTTTGGGTCATTGACTATAGTTCAATAGAATAGCAAAAGTTAAGTTGTGTTTTTATTTGTATTTAAAAAAAAATTGAATCCACTTAGATATATGTGTTTAAGTCATAGTTTTGTTGGCTCATTAGAAATGCTGAAAGAGATACAGTATTTTATTAGTGGATTTTTATTTAATGTGCTGATAGTAGTATATTTAGTGATGTATTCAATGAAATTGCCAGAAAACTCTGTAGCATCACTCTAATTTACATTTGCATTTGCATTGCATTATTTTATCATTTTTCTTTTCTTACTCAAGTGACTACACTAGTATCATGAACATCAATTGATGCACAAGCTAGGTGCTAGTTATATTTTTCTGGGTCAATTATTGTAAGACGGCATGTGTACAGTAAATGTTTCTCATTTCCTCTCAATTATTGTTTAAGAGACATATAGGATTCATACAAGTTATAGTCTTGAGTCATTCAATAAACAGTAATGAAAGAATTTTAAAAAGTTATGTCAGAGCTTCATATTTGTGAAAAAGTTTCAGAGGTTGCATTATATGCGAAAGTTTGTGTTTATATTCAAATGTTGTTTGAATTATGCGTTTGCATACATGTATTGGATACATTTCAAGTAAACAATGTATTGTTTACGTGTTGCAAGGAAACTTTGTTGCCCATATATGGCATTTGCCAAACATCAAAGGTGTAGGAAAACAGCACAATAGTACCAAATTTGAAAAAAATGCTTATACTATGAATGTTAACTTTGTGCATTGATTGCTGCCCCCCCCCCCCAAAAAAAAAAAAAAACTTCCAAGTTCCAACTTCCAGCATGACCAGCTTCCAAGCTGGTCATGCTGAAAAAAGAAGAAAATATACATGTATGTGCATTTTGATGTCAGATGGTGTCTAATCATGATTGGAATTGTATACAATCTCCCAAAAGTTTAGTGTAACATGACCAAAGAAGAAAACTGAACTCTCATCTGCATTTTTAGGTCTTTTATTTTCACACAAAGCAGCAGATAAAAGATATCAGATTGTATAAAATTCATATTTACTTGGTTTTCTGTTTACACTTATCACATTATCTTAATTACCCTGAAATTAAAATAAAGTTGTACAAAAATTACATAGAGTTGTAGGTTTACTTTAGACAACCAGTAGCAACATATTTAATTGTTCAACATTGAAAGCACTTGATTCTTATATTTGGACATCATAATAAACAATTCCTTTGTGCATAATACAGTATATTTTTTCTGGAATGTGAATTATACACATGTACATGATTTACAATCTATATTATATACATATATATTTTAAAAGACATTTGAAACAAGTAAAAAGTATTTTTCAAAATCTCAATTGTCAATTCCAATGGTTAGAATGAAGGTATACCATACTCGTAACAGACTAGATTATAGCATATGCTTCGTTTAAATATATGTCAATACATATGTAGTTGCAAGATGCATTATTGGGTGTGTTATTTTTGTAAATGATTGTATTATGAATGTGTTTTATTTGTTTACACAGTGACACCACAATCTAGTATTTAATTACTCAAAACTGTGATAAACTCAACTCAAATGATAAATGAAGTATATTGACAACTTTGCTCACTTTCAAACATGTACACATGTGTTTGAATTATGATGCAAATTACTGTTATCATTTTTTTTGAAGACATATTTGCACTCAAAACAAAGTTCATGATATATTTACTTGGATGTGTATGTGGACGGATCACTTTGGAAGCACTATTGCATATCAATACACAGTGTATGGTGTAGATCAGCTGCATGACACAACAATCAAGGGTACAGTGTACATTATATCCCCTTAAATTTGGATAAACATTATTCTTCTGGAGTGGATAATATTTGATTGTAATATATTGGTATGACACTAATTAATTGCATTATAAAGTTGCATTGCAGGGTCTCTTTGAATGAATTCCTATGGAAATGTAATTACATGTAAGTGCATGTAAATATATTCCCCAAGAAAACTCTCCAATGTTCTTTATTTCGAGCATGGAACACTACTATAGTACTGTACATATTTTACTAGCACTCAAGCTTCCTACAGTAAATATCACTAAACCAAACCACAATGCTGGAAGCCTATCCTCTACTTATCTCACACTTGTCTGCACCATTATGATTGTCCATCAAGGTATATGACTTGGTATCTGCATGCATCAAAGTGGATAGAACCATCGCCCACTCAGCCCACTGTACAGCAACAATGCCTTCCAGGATCCAGGATACAGAATATACACTGCACAGGAATCACAAACCAGAAGTGTAATATATTCAAAATGAGACATAAGAACCTCCATATTTTTATCTGTTTGGCCCAGAAGGACAGTGACTCATTCACCACAGAGCCAATGAATGCCCTTCTGGCTCTGAACAGATGATTTATTCTCTCTCTATACAATAGAACAGGGAAATAATAATAATAATAATAATAATAATAGTGGGTTCTTGTATAGCGCTCATGTCAGTCAGATTTGACCCTCCTGGCGCTCCCGATTATTACCCTGGCTTTAGCACGGCTGCCATACAGCGCTCTAGCATAAGTTCTATTTCTGACTGAGTTAACCCCAACAGCCCATTATATGCTGTCACTAATCATGGCTTGTTGCACAGATGCCTGGGAAGCTCCTTGATGTGAGAAACTTGTACCGGTACTCATGTCTGGCATTGCCTGTGAAGAAGAAGGCATCACTTCCATAGGAACTGTTGATGTTGCAGATGGAGTCATACCAAAGTGAGATGAATGACAAGGTCCTGATTGAGCCAATCTTGGCAAAGTGTCCTGCACTGACGAATCATTCCCATCGGCATTTGGGATTTCAGGCAGAAGTCCTATGACAGTTTGTGAACGTTGTCTCCGTGAAGGCAGCACATGGACCTGTTCTACGTCTCCATGACTGTGCCAAACCATGCAGTCTGCGACGCTCGTCCTAAAGGCTGGAGCAGAGGTTATCCTCGACCTACGCAACCTGGTCACTGACGGAACAGGGTTCTCATGGATGGAAGCAATCTTAGGGTTGATGAAGTTCATAGTTTTCTGGTCTGAAACTGGTTCTGTGTCTACCGTTCCTGTGTTCATGTTGGTATTAATCATCCTGTTTGGTTGGGAATGCCGATGGGTCAGTTGATAGGTCGTGGACAATGGCTCAAGCTCCTCCTCTGCTGTCTTCAGGTCAACATAGGGCGTGACCAGGAGAGGCCTATGGTTCGCCTCACGGGGTGGTCGAGGGGTCCTGACACTGGGTACCAAGATCTGTGGCACACGCCCTGATGCTTCATTAGTTGTGAAGGTATCTCGGTAGATGGAGACTTTGGGGCCTGCCTCCTCTATTTCTTTTTTGTGTGGAACCCATGCAATGAAGTCTGGGACAAACTTTGTCTTGTAATTTGACTGTACCTTCCTTTTGCCAAGATTCTGTTAGACAAATATAGAGAGAAGACTCACGTTTATTCCATCAAATCAGGAAATATGCTTCAAAACAGGAAAAAGATATCGCCCACAATCTTTACTTTATCTTCGTGTAAACTTTTTGTTAAGTTCTTTCTATCGAATACCTCTTGTATATTTTATCAGATTTGTATATTTTATCAGATTATGAAATTTAACTTTCCACCAGGGATAAAATGAAACTTGTAACATTATTATCATATTCATGATGGCATGTTCAATCATGCTCTACACATTTTTTACCTAATACTGTACATGTATCCTATTTCACATGATGCAAACATATACATGTACCACACACTTTTTAACGGAAGAGAAGCATAACCTATAGTGTACTGTTTATTTGATTCAATTCTCACATCAAACTTTTCACAATGCTGGAAATTAAAATTCAATATTTGAAACAAGACTTACCCCTTGAAAACTGTCCACCGTGTTGAGGAAGGAAAACCGATTGTCATGATGAGAGAAATGATGGGTGCTTGGACGATCCTGAGATTAAGAAAAGGATTGGTATCAAATGTTATTCTCTTTGCTTGTGCTCAAGTTCAAAACCAATCATAAGTACATAATGATTCACAACTTTCTTTTATGTCATACAGTTTAACAGAAAGTCTCTGATTATATATAAGTGTAATTTACTGTCAGTTTGATGAAAGTCAGATGATGTCAAGATGAACAAAGGGGAGGGGTGTTTTCAGTCACTTCAGACGTATTCATCAGCAAGACAGCAACAATGTAATTGTGATTATCATTAATTTGATCAAATATGTATACCCTCTGATATAAGAGCACTGATGAAGTAGAAAGCCAGACAAAATATCTCATTGATATGTCATCTTATATTCTTATTCTTCAATTATTTTTCTTGAGTGTTATATTCTGAATGAATAGTAGGTAACAATAATAATTATGATATGAGTATAATACAACAATATATCTTCAGGGAAGAGTTATTATGACAAAGTTAAACAGCTACTTACAACAATCATATCATGGAATTTTTGAGGTGGGGAAGGTTTTGCTTGCTGTCGGTATTGGTTGAGGAAATCATTCCGATGCTTGCTTCTGAAATGGCCATAGTATCCAGCTGAATGCTACAAGGAAAGAGAAATGAAGTTATTATATATCATTATTAATTATATTAACCAAATTATAATTAATTGCAGGATAGCTTCAGTTGGGAAAATTATTGATTATTACTAATTCAAATTCATGTATAGTGTAGTAGGAAATTTTGCCTTAAAAAAAGAAGAAATATGACATTCGGTACATGTACATGTACATGTACATAAAGCCTGCAGTGTTACGCACATCATGACACCGCACTTTTTTAATACATTTTTTTTCCTTTTACAAGTATAATGCTGAAAATATGTGGGTATTAATCACATGCTTTAGGTCCAATATATCATCAAAACTTAGTTGTGAGAGTTTTTTAATTAGCTATATAGGTCTAGTGTTATGATTTCGCTATTTGAACATTTCGTTTCGTAGTAAATGTGATTTATGATTTCTTTGATCATCACGATGTAGCCTATATACTAACATCAATTCCATTCGCACAAAAACAGATATCTGATTTCATTGCTGGAAAATAATTATGTAAAATTGAAGTTCAAATAAATTAGAGTATAGGCCTATAATTATAAAGTGTATTACTTCTTCAAATTCAAGTCTGCACTTTAAGAGAAAAATAAGACCGGTATAGTACATACACGAGTTATATAGACTCTAGAGAAATATATATATATTTCACGATATCATAGCTTTTTAATACAAAATTAATTACAAAAAGTGCAAATCACGTCCAAGTTTTCATCAACTTACCCAACTGCCTTGACTATTTCCATTCTTATCTCTCTGCCCTCCCATTTTCCTGACAAAATTCAATACTTTGTCACCAAATCTGTAAATGGCAGCAGGCTAATTTACAGCGTTAAAATCACAATAGTGATAACACGTCGTTTGCTCTGCGATAGCGATGTTTGTGTCTCTATTATTGCCGCAACACGGGCTCTGTCTCGTTTCTAAGGTCACGGCTTGGTAAACTTCCTGAAAGGCAGGTGGTTGTCTTGCAAATTTACATATTCATGAGAAACACCCCCGGGGCAAAGTCTCGAGACTGCTATACCAGTGCTGTAACTACAGCTTTTAAACACTACCCTCTGAGATTTTAAATTTGATTAATGTAATATAATACAAATTTTAGTAAAATACTTCAGTCTGATCTTCAGACAGAAGTTTACAACATAAATACGCATCAGATATAATACGCACCAGATTCTGTGTGCGTGGCTATCATGAATATTTATGATAGCGCATGACGTAAGGGTTTCTTTTGAGCCAATCAAATCCAGCGCTATAGGCTGAAGCATGCATATGCTAAGTAACCGCGGGCAAGTTGAAATGTTTACAAACTAACTTAGGCCTACGCACAGCTCAAGTCAAGTAAGTTAAGAATTATAAATATTCTGGTGTAAATTGTCATGGTTTGAGCTTAGTGTGTTAGCGATTATCGTAGCGTATGTGTGTGGTCAATTGGAGCATATTTAATTAAAAATTTGCCTGATGGATTCGACTAAATATCGCTGCTGACTGAGCTGAGGCCTGCAGATGACCCCGATCGTCTGCGCGAAAGGGACTGAATGCTTGTTGTAATATGGACCGTACTGTCTTGTACTGGTAGTATCATGATCACTCAAGCAGCACACAGTCGGCTATTGGAGCTCCACGGCCGAAGGCAGCGGAGCTCCCTGATGATAGCTGATCATGGAGTTCACTCGGCCAGCTTGGCAGATCTCGGTCTAACGTTTGTTTGGCTGAGTTGTACTTGAAGGTCTAGACCGAAAAGTCTTATCTCTTTCGTTCTCGTTCGTTAGCCTCTTATTTGGGAAGGGTCGGCTCCTCTCTTTATTTAGACTAGAGACAGAAGCCGATAGGCATAGCCATAGCCGAATCACAGACAACTCGCCACAAAGACAACCCGCCCTAAGACAACCCGCCACAATACCCTGGACATCCCGCCACAATACCCTGGACAACCCGCCACAATACCCTGGACAACTCGCCACAGCCATTTTCCCATCATGATTTCTAGATCTAAAATGAAATGAAATTGTCATTTTTCATGATTTTCGTGCTTTTATAAACACAGTCATTACAAAGAATAAAGTTGATTTCCCTAATTGTAACAATAATATAGATCTAGGTCTAGATCTAGATCTATATTGAAATGAAATTGTCATTTTTCATGATTTTCATGCTTTTATAAACACAGTCATTACAAAGAATAAAGTTGATTTCCCTTGTAACAATAATATACTTTTGATCTAGTAAAATCATCATCTAGATCTATAGATCTAGAGGTCTATAACAGCTGCATTTTTCTGTCCCAGAATTTTTTTAATGGTAGGAAGATACTGGAAGCACTGGCGTATTGATGGGGGGGGGGGGGGCAGTTGACCCGCGAAATAAAATTGGAATGTGGTTTATTTCTAGATTTTCTGGGTTAGTTTCGTCAGAGGCGACACTGTGCCCCCACTTTTCCAGGTTCCCCTAACAGCTAGTGCCCCCTTATCCTTTGTACATGTCCTTTTCCCTTCTGATAATTTTTAATGGTAGGAATTCATAGAAGGATAGGCCTACTGGAAGCACTGGCGTACTGATGGGGGAGGGGGCAGTTGACCAGCGAAATAAAATTGAAATTTGGTTTATTTCTAGATTTTCTGGGTTAGTTTCGCACTTTTGCCCACAGTCAGAGGCGGCATTCTTGGTTGGGAGGGGGGGGGGGGGGCACTGTGCCTCCACTTTTTCAGGTTCCCCTAAAGTGCCCCCTTATCATTTTGTTCATGTCCTTTTCCCTTCTGATAAGTGCCTACTTTTCTTTCTCCGATGTTTTAATTATAATGTTACTCATAATTACAGAAAAGAACTTTTCAGTCTTTCTTCATTAGATTGTCTTTAATATTCATCATGTAATTTTTCAAATGGGACCTTATACTTTTAGCTCGCTTGCTCGAAAATCGATATTCAGTCCATCACACCAAATTGCGAAGTACGTTGCTTAAACAATATGTTGTTCCACGTAAAGAAATAAACAAATATGGATGTCAGGCCTTTATACAAATATCTAAAAATGGTTTTTATTATTGTTGATGTGTCCCTTTGTAGGTGCCCCTTTTTCAGAAATCCAGCCATCCTTACGATCATATTGTTACAAGGGAAATCAACTTTATTCTTTGTAATGACTGTGTTTATAAAAGCACAAAAATCATGAAAAATGACAATTTCATTTCAATATTTACAAGGGAAATCAACTTTATTCTTTGTAATGACTGTGTTTATAAAAGCACGAAAATCATGAAAAATGACAATTTCATTTCATTTTAGATCTAGAAATCATGATGGGAAAAAGTGTGGCGAGTTGTCCGAAAAGGCTGTGGCGAGTTGTCCAGGGTATTGTGGCGGGTTGTCCAGGGTATTGTGGCGGGATGTCCAGGGTATTGTGGCGGGTTGTCTTGGGGCGGGTTGTCTTTGTGGCGAGTTGTCTGGACCCCCCATAGCCATAGGGTCTGCTGTGAAACCTTTGCCTTGGCTTGATTGAGCCAACAAACTTTGGACAAAAATTTAAAAAAGTCCTTTTAGCGGATTCATATCCGATGCATTTATCCTCGAAAATTAGGCCTATAGGTCTAGGGGATCTAGGCTATTCCTATTGGTTCCACTTACCATCAGATTGACTGTATGATGCGTTTAAGGGTCTTTTTCTGGATTTTCTTCATCGAAATTGAACTCTGACTGTAGATCTAGTCTAACAAAGTTAGTCTGTCTCTGTCATTTGTGAGTGTGAGTCTGTGTTGAATTCTTGCAGCCATATTTTAAACTGTTAGGCTACTAGACTAGTACTAGTACTACATGTAGCTTAAGCTAGCTGCCATATGTCAATGGATGATGGCATCTTCCCTCTAACGAACGAAAGAGACAAATATTTTCGGTCTATTGTACTTTTTTGTGTAGCTCCAGCCAGGGTCCAGGGAAGTGTTTCACAAAGATCCTAAGTAGAACTTAACACTAAGTTGGACTTAAAAATTATGGACAGCCATTGGAGCCTTAAAATGAAATATATTCAAAAGCAGAAATTCAAGTATTTTAGACTCTTTATAAATTCCACATCAAGAACATAGAATCTCCCATGATAATAGAAAATATGAATGATTCAAATCAACATTTTATGTCTTTTAAAGTAACTTTTACAAAATGTTTTCAAGGATGCTAATGGCTCTCCATAATTTTTAAGTCCAACTTAGAGATAAGTTCAACTTAGGATCTTTGTGAAACACCCCCCAGAGCTAGTAGTAGTACGAAGGAGCCGGGTCATGTCTCCACACCTTCACTTGAAACTGACACACACAACAAGATATCCTAATATTGCCAAGCGTAACTGACTAACTGTGATGGGATATGCTGCGACAGCACGTAACAGTGCATGCAGACAATAATAACAAATGAACATTTCTTAATTAAAATCTTATTTACAAAAACAAAATTAGTGATATATGTGTACTGTGGGCTGTGGCCTTTGTGGATAAAGAATTAAATGAACCTTTTAAATCAAATAGTCTATACCGGTATATATTTATCTGATGAAAAAGGTTCCATGCATGTAGGAAAAACGTTGAGGGACTGCCAACTGGGACTTGGTATCCTCACCCAGTCAAAGATGCCCAACCATCTGAACAAATCTGAGCTGTTTTCATCCAATCCTGGGTAAGTCTAGTAAAACTTAGTAGATCTAATATAATATAAGCATCATTTTTAGGCCAAACTGAAATGATACATCATAGTCTACATCATAGCTACAAGTATGATACGTGCACAGAGGTTAAGTTGCTCCAAACTCGGTAGATCAGAATAGCAATTAAGTGACAGATTTTTTAGAATTGAAGTTGTCTAATTCTTTCATGCAAGACTATTAAAGTGAGAAGATTTTCCCTACACTTTTCTAGTGTCATATAATTATCCATTTTGCATAATGTAAATGTTTGTGCATGTATAGTCATGTGGAAAAAAATATCCCTTTAGCCTTGGCTTTGGCTTTAGGCCATACAATGAATCATATAATTAAAAAAAAAAATTAAATTAAAAAAATATATATAAATAGCCTTTTTTTATTGTATGCATGTTTGTGAAAATTGTAGGGAATTCCTTCAGAGAGGTGGTTCATGGGCGACTATACATCCGATTCAGCATTCAATTCTAGTCAAAGCTTCTCGAGTGGTGCAACAAACTCTCAAGTAATGGGCTCTCAGATGGAGAATTCACAGTCTAGCTCCTTTGACCTCTTCTCTCAAATGATGTCCCAGCAACAGGGAACCTCTCAACAAAATGAGGTACAATATTCAGCGTGACTGTTCATTGTAATTTAAGTGTAAGGACTTTGCACATGAATGAATGCCTTTAAGTTTGTTTAATTGAGCCTTTACCCTGTTGGAAGAGTCCTGTTTGGTCAATCATCTATCACTGTTCCAGTTGATTTTTTGTGGATTCTATGATTCTATCAAAGCTTCAGGTACATGTATCTTTAATATCATATGGTTGGGTATTGTGTCATGGTTATTACAATAATTTGAAGGAAATACAATAATAATAATAATATATGTCTTGTTTACCCGGGGTAGCCTCATACTGTTCTCCGTGAGGGCCCTGCAATCATATCATTAGGCCCCCTACCCTGGCTTTAGCCAAGCTACCATGAAAGGCTCTCAAGCATTCATAGAATGGTTTATAGAGTACATATTTCTTTAATATTCAAACGGTACTACATGAATTTGATTCACCGTTTACAATTTTTACACTTGTACAGTATGGTCTATACATTAGCCATGATAACCTTATGGTTAATCAATTTTCGACAAAAGAAATTTGACTCTCATTCTGCCTTTCTTTGTAATGTTTTTAACTCTGCTGTGGTTTCCCTTTGAAATCATACTTTGCATTTCAGAGCACATCTTCAAACTTCTACATGAAATATATGTCGAAGCCCCCACTGTTCCAGAAGGAAAATGCCTCAAAGAAGAGTTCACTTCCAAGGAGGAAGAGCTTCCAAGGAATACAAGAATTCAATAGAGAAAAAGCAAAAGAAAGAGATGACAGGTACATTCAGTGCTGCCAATGTGTTGGATATAAAGGCAATGTGAAGCTGGCATATCAAATTGTCTATTTAGAGCCAGAAAGCTGTTTACTACTAGCTCACATACGTTAACACAGATTTGATGCCCTTCTGGCTCTGAACAGATGCTATTACTATTTCTCTGGTTTTATCTGGTTTTATCTTTCTCTTTTTTTCTGCTTATACAAATTTTAACCTTACTCTCAGGAATTTAATTTTTGCTTGTTTAAATTCAAAACATGCAAACTAATTTAGTAGTTCTAATTTTTAACCTTGTTTTCCCATGCTTATTTCTCACTTCTAATTCATAACTTCTAATTCATAAGTATCAGGTGAAGTGACATACATATAATTTTTCCAGATAGCAGTAATTCAATATTCAGATTTGATTCATGAAGTACAGTGTAAATACAGACTGGCACAAACCTCTATAAATACAACACTCACATTAACAAGAACAATCCTCTATTTCTTGTCTGTTTTTGTGTGTTTTGCAGAGATCTGATCAATACTTTTATAGCAATTGTGAAAGACTGTGCAGATGAAGTCAAGCATGCTGCATCGTCCATAAAGAAAGATGTTGATTCAAACATCTCAGAAACAACCACTCGCACTGCCGCAGTCATGAGCAAAAGTAAGTCTACTTTAAAGGGAACCAATCACTGGGACATGTTTCGCCCTTGATGTAGGGGTCCGAATGGCTATACCGTACTGTATTAAAATATAATTTTTAAATATAACTTCTTCAAAGAGATATTGCAATTTAAATACATTCTCGTTGAAGAGTAAAGCATCTTGTTGAGTAAAGCATCTTGTTGAGTAGACATACACGCTTGAGTAAAATGGGGCACACAGGAAATCCAAGCTCGACTTTGGTTCTAGCTGTACGAGCCCTATACGTAGGGTTTTTATTATTTTTGTTTATTATCTTTCATTTTCCTCATATTCCTCAACCGTTAACCTATAGAAGGTGGGGAAAGTTTATTAAGGTTGATTTTATACATTCTAGCTATACACAGATTTTTCTTTTCAGGCGATTGGTACACTTTAAGATCATTTCATTTCATTTTCATGAGTGTTGTGTGATAGTTAATGTCAATTTTTTGAAAAAATATGTGCCAACTCAGAAAGTTTACCTTTTTTAGAACTTCTATAAGTGTTTCAATTTTCTTAAGATTACCCTTTTGTTTTGCAACAGTATGAATAGAAATAGCTAAAGATGGGGGATGAATTGAACAGATTTTTTTTCTTTTTCACAAAGCTCCCAAGAAGACATTTGAGGTAGCTTCCTTCCTGTACTCCAGTAATTGAATGAGTGAAGTGTAAAACCAGTTTTATCAGTCACAATTTTTGTGTGTGTTCATTTTTCAGTTGCAAATGAGCTTGCCATCCATCACAGACAACTTCTTGATAGCCTCAAGACAAGAGCGGATCATGAGGCAAAACTACAATATTTGATGGAAACAATTGCTTCTGTGAGTGTCGACATGATCATCTTAATTTTCCCATGTTTATGTTGTTCCTATATAGTTTAAATGCAATATGTTTATCTTGTAACTTAGTACAAAACCTCTTCTCCTTTCCCCCACATTCATTGCAGAAAGGGCAAAGTTGTTATAGTATATAGTCAAGAAAATTAATACACATTTATGATGTCAAAGTTTACAGGGTATGGGTTACAATAGTTCAATCATAGCCAGAGGCATATTAGAGATTGAGTCACATTCAGATATTTTTTTCTGAGATTATCGTAATTTACAAAGTTACACAAATCTACTTTTTACAAAATCAATAAGTAATTTTTAAAATCGAATTGAGAGTTGTAAATATATTTTCAAACTGTTTTTCCTTCTCTTTATTTACTTTCTCCATCCCAGAAAGATACACAGATTCAGCTCCTTGAGTCTCAGCTGGCTACTGCCAGATCCGATAGAAATGAGCGCCTCCTGAAAGCTATGCTTGACATGTACACAGAGCAGCAAAATGTAACTATACAGCATCTAGATAAGGTCCAGGAAGAGCAACAGAGCATCAAAGATCAGCAGAGTATGCTTCTCAAAGAAACAGAGAAAAGCCACGCCACCCTGAACAGGATGACAACAGCTACACATCCAAAGGGAGATGACAGTGAAAGAATATATCAGCTGGAAAGAGAAACAAATCGTCCAACAAGTTCATCAGTACCTCAGATGTCGGCTAGGACAACTTCTACCAGGAGCAGATATCCGTCTGGTTCAGGTTGGAGTGATGATGCTGAGCAGTCAAGAATAACACCTGTGCAAACAGATAGCTACAACCATTCATGTAAAGCCCCTACTCAATTCCGGGTCAACCAAGTGAATGTACTCCATCCTAACCAGGTGCATGCACAGGGTTCATCATATTACACTTCTAGCCAACATGGATTGTCAGATGATGTTGCACCCAGAATCGAGTGTAACAGGGGGTCTTTGAATACTTCATCACACCTTTTCCAGCATCCGCCAGCTAATTACCAGAACCAGCACCAGATCCTGTCCAGTGGCAGTGCTGTGTATGCCATGCAACCTGTAATGAGACCGGGAAGTGTGTATCAGCCACAAGTATCATCTAACCCTGCTTTGTCTGAATATGGAGAGCAGCCAGGAAGCATTAGGAATCCTCGTCAAGACTGTCAGAATCTTCCAGCTTCTACCAGTTATTCAACAGGCAAGAGGCCATCTTGTTACAACCATTTCAACAACAAGTTCAGTAGCCCTAATTATACCAGTAGTGATCGACAGCTGTGGTCCAAGAAGAATTTGAAGCCATCTCCTGTTGCGGCCATAGCTCCTCAAGCCCACAGAGAACCTTGTGATGATGAATCACAGGATACCCAGGTAGCTTCAAGGACAAGGAAGCAGAGCCGCCAAAAGAGATCTAGGAGAGGAGCACAAGAACCTAATCAACCACAGAGGAAATCAGCTCGTCTGTCAGCCAGGAACAGCCCTTGGAATGAAAATGGATTCTGTTCCTCAAGAGAGGAAAGATGGGAGGGGTCTAGAGCAGCCAGAAGAAAGAGCAAATCTAAGAAAAAAGCAAGGTCATGTTCTGTTGCCCCATTAGCAAGAGAAAGTGACAGTCAAGAGGATGAGTCTGAAAGTGAAGGTGAAACAGCACCCACTCATTGGGAAGAGAAAGTCACATCTACCAAAAGAGGTGGTGCTCAAACCAACAAATCTATGAAGAAACAACCCGCCATGATGAAGCAAGTTCAAAAGCATTCAACAGTTCCAAGTACAAACACCAGACAGATGTCCAATATTAGTGCTAGGCAGCTTGATTCTTCTGATGAGGATGATGAATACGCCTTCCATGATGATCCTAAGGATCAACCAGCTACAACTTTCAAGGCAATCCATACTCTGAAGAGGAGCACTTCATGTGGGGATGAAGTCAAGCATGAGCAACATGAAGTTTTCACTAAAAGGTTAGTTGGGATGAACAAGGGAAGTATTTTTTTATTTTTTTAAAGTAATAGTTCCTACAAAGTTTTTATGCCATTATCAATGTTCATCCATCTTTTCTATCAGTTGAGGATTATATGATTTATGTCACATTTTTTTGCTTGGAATATAGATCATGCCATATTGCAATGTTGGGATAACTTAACATTTAACAAACAAATAGATGCTTGTCTGATGCATGTATGTTTACTATGTCAGTGTCTGACATGCCGTATGATATGTTGCTGTTATGAAATGTCTATCACATAAACATTTATTTTACCGTTACAGATCTGTTATCACATATTCCACGCCCAAGGCATTGCAAGCCTCGGCCTGCAATGAGAGACAAAGGAATAGTGCTACACAGGGAAGGCAAAATGTCAAAGACGGCTTTTGGCAGGAAAGTAGAGTGTCTGGACTTTTCAAAAACCCAGGTGAAATTTGAATCAATATCATGTTTTGTCATAGCATCAGCTAAACTTTAATTTGTTAATTTATTGAAGAAATGTATAATTAGGTGACAAACTCAAGTTATGGTTTAAACTGAGTTATGACCTTGTAGTTAGTTTTCAGGAAAGAATATAGACAATTGTAAATTTACTCTGTTGTGACTCTTCTATCACTGTAATTAAAAAAGTCTTGATTACCATGTTGTTCTCATTCTGCAAAATAAAATAAAATGCCCAATTAGTGCATTTTCCTTCATTTGAAAGTTTCAGCATTAAATAGGTAATAAATGTTCTGCCATGGTAAAAGCAATGCTGAATCTTGCTTTCGAAGATACTCAAAATGATATTTATGAAGGAAATGGGATTAATCTGCTCTTGGCCTTGGAATGGATTGGAACTGATTTTGAACACTGCAATGAATTAAGCTTACATTTAAATGAAGCAAATCATTTTGACTATAATAATAATTTCTTTATATTTTCCAGTTGCTTCTTCTCAAGACATTGACATTTTGGATGCAATCCAGACATATACACAAAGTGAGGATGAAGAGAGTTCCCAAGAAATCCAATTTTCCTTGATCCTACCAAGTCCTCATGGTGAGCCTTCTGCCTTGACTCTGTGCTAGGGTCAAACATCTAAATTTTCCTACCTTAATATGCTAAAATGAGTTTAGAAACAGAGTAATGAGAACATTTATAAAAATATGAGTATATATGGAGGCGCAAAGACTGACTGAGCATGGCATCTGTTTGGTTGCAAAGACAAAAAAAATCCTGTTATAAAAAATGAATGCAAGATTTTAATTTTCCCTATACTTCTGCAACAATTTGTTTATATCAGCTGCATATTTGTCAAATATAATCACAGCAAGTGTGGAGTTATTTGACCTGCTGATAATGGATGAGTATTCCTTGACTATTAATCAACAGATGCCTCTGGGAGGTTCTGTAAATTTTTACAGTAATTTGCTCTATTCAGCACAGACAGCTAATGTATCATCACAAGTATTGGTTAATCAATATTTCTTTTTTGTTTTAAATTCTGAAGAGAAAATAGTCTCCGGGCAGAAACATTTGTGTTTCTAATGATAAAGAAAAAGAAGTATCATAAAAATAGTAAATGACCAAGGAAGAAAGGGTTTACAGAAGGAAAATTGAAAGTTTACTACCGTATGTATACATTGTTATTCATCTAGATGGTAAGAAAATGGAAATGAAGCAGAGAAAAGAGAGGAAGAGGGTTAAAGCAGAAGAGTGCTTGAACATCTTGTTGCATAATAAAAGCATATCTGATTTAAAAATGTAAAATCTCGGCCATTCGCACACCATCGTCAAAGTTTACTTTCAAGATTCTCTTGTGACAAGTAACTTCGCAACCGTCCAACCTTTTGTGACTAAACTTGGGGAACATATGCACTCAGGAGACCTTCAAATTATGGTGATGTCAAGGGTCATATGTGAAGGTCAAAGGTCATTAGTTAAAGTTTACCTGCAAGATTCTCTTGTGACAAATAACTTCATATTTGTTAATCCTAATGGCCCGAATTCACAAAGGAGGTTTACATTTAACCCATGGTTTAAACCTTCATTTACATAACCCATGGTTTAAAATTAGCGCAAAATAGGTGCAACACAGTCAAGAGGTCCAATATTAGATGCGAGCAAAGCAAGGTATGCTAAGATAATTTTGCATTCATTGTTCAAAGTGCAACCAAACTTGAGTCAGGGATGTTCTTCGGGAATATTTTGTATAATTAGGCCACCTTTGGGTGAGACACAATCCAGCAATTTACTAGTTTTCAATAAAAGATCTCCAATATGATTTAGATTAGTATGGTTATTTGTTTGATGTGATCTTTCAGACTTGCAGAGAAAGAAGAATCCTGGTCCACCCCGCTGGTCATCTGTGATGTCACCATCAGTGAACAGTCGGTACACTGAGCAGGTTGTTCCAGATGAACCTCAATCCAAGAGATCATCTAAGGTAATTATAGTAATAGAATAATATGTTTGTAGGACTAATGAGATGGTTATGGTGTCATTTTTATTGTTTTCTGGACTGGGCTTTATTTAAGCTGTCTTTAATCCAGCTTAAAAAGTCATTTTCTGTTCTTTTTTAGGTTTCGTGTTGTTTCGTGTTGTATCAGTGCACTTTTTTTTCAAAGTGAATATTTAAATAACTTCTTGTTTTTACCACAGCTATTTTTTCCATTTACCTTTTGAGTTTTTGAATGCTAAATGCATGCCTGATAAAAACCTGATTTAAATCGGTTTCCTGAATTTTTTTATTTTTTCCTGATTTTTCCCAGATTTTTTTTTATTTATTTTTTTTAACCAATTTTTTTTTAAACCAAATTTTATCCTGATTTCCCGATTTCTCCGATTTCTCCCTTATTTTCTCTATTCTTCCCTATTTTGCCCTATTTTTTTACCCATTTTTCCCAATTTTCCTACTCGAAAGGGGGAAATGTCGTTAGATGCCATTTTTTCCCCGCGAATCCTCTTCTTCTTTTTTTTACTTAAGGTGGGCGTGGTTATGGGGAAAACAAAAAACCTATATTTTTTTTAGTGCTCACTCTCACCCCTGTAAATGGCCCACAGCTGTCCTGTAAATTTTGATTGCCCCAATCCAATATTAAGCTTAAAAAGAAATCGGTGCAACTGTGATTGGATTTTGTATGCTACTTAACTATGAAATGATTTTCAGTTATGAAAAAGAAATATCTATATTAACAATTTAAAAAAAAATAAAAAAAAAATAAATTAATTATTATTGTGTTAAAAATGTTATAAATTGACCTTTGTATATACATGAATAATGCTTTCATGATTCTAGACCTTTTTTGTCTCACTTCTTTTTAACCACTGCTAATGAGTGCTGCCCCATCATCTGTGTAATAAATATGTTATTTTAATAAATGTAATGATCTTTCTCCTTTGCTCGTAGAAATTGACGACTACTCGTAAACGGAGAATGATATATGGATCAAGGGATGACGTTAGGAAAACTATGGCTCAGCTTGTCACCCCTATCTAGAAGAAGAAATATGACAGCTATTCTACCTGCCTCTCTGTCTAGATTGTCAACTGCTCATTTTGAAAACTTGCATATAATGTAAGTACATGTATATATTAAAGCCTGTCATTCATACATAGTTATACAGACATTGTTTATGTAACATTGTCAAGAAAGAGTCTTTCTTTTTATGTATAACTGATGTTCCATTGGAGAAAGTTTGTTGCATTGAATGACACCTCAGGTGCACATTTTGTTGAAGTTTTCGTTTCATGAACAACATTGCTGTTAAGATGAGATTACACTTTGGAATTACTAAATCAAATACATTTGTAGATTTTCTTCGTGTTTACAAAATCTGGATGAGATTTTTTTTTTAAATCAAGGTTGCACCAAGGCCTATTTTATTTACCGGTAGTGAGTATGTACTCTATTGCATTATTCTAAATTTCTAATGAACACTTTCAATAGATTATTTTTATATTGTTGTTTATGCCTCCTTGGAATAATCAAACATTTTCTGGATGTGTAGTGATGTTTATGAGCAATAAGTTAGTGCAATAACTTCACTCGTATTAATGAATTTAAAACTTTAATCAGATCATTTAAATTCTTTTACAGTAGCCGACATGAAAATGAATGCAATGATGTTTGTTGTATTGTTTCCTCACAGTTGGATTAATAGTCTTATTTGCTTGTTATGTTCATGTTTTTACAATTATCCGAGATGTAGGGATAAAACAATACAAATTTTGGAGATGGTTATGAAAAATCATATAATCATCAAGAGCATGTAGTCAAACTCATCAAGAGAGCTACCAATATTAGCTCAGTTATACATGTAGATATATTGTTGGATGATTGATGATTTTTATTTTTTTCCTTCTGAATGATGAGTCTATTATTTGTATTTAAAAAAAGAGTGTTTATTTATGAAGACAAAGATGATGCACTGATTATATAATGAGAGTTTATTGAAGATACAAAATAATATATTATGGATGTATATAGTTGGTAATTCTATTAACTTTTTAAGTAGACACATGTTTTTGATTGGGTAATGACTTATGGCATGCATAATGTTTATGTATACTTTCTTTAAGAACGAGTAGACAAACTTGTCAACAGAGCTACCACTATTAGCTGAGTTACAGATCCATTGTTGGATGATAATTTTTTTCTTGTTCATGCTAAATGACGAGTCTTGTTGTTTGCAGAAAAAAGATGCATATATTTTATCAAAACAAAGATGATATATTTATTATTTATTGAGAGTTTATGGCAAACACAAAATAATGTATTATTGCTGTATATAGTTGTTGGTAATTCTATTAAATTTCTAAGTAAAAGAAGTTTGATTTGGTTAAAGGGATAGTTGAGTTCTGTTTTCAGACCGCAAATGCCTTCAAAGTGCATGGTTATTGCTCTTATTCTTATCTATGACATTTATAGTGCCCTTTTAGAACCTAAAATTGCAATGAAGGTAATTTTAGACCCCAAAATGTGTGAAATTTAGCAAATACGATCATACCAATTCAGCTCCACTGTCAAAAAAACATGGTGACCGTTAGTTAATTACTGAATTAAAAAAATAACAATACATGAGCCGGCTAATTGTGGGTAATATAAGCAACACGAAAATGCCAACAAAAAAGCCAACATCGGCATTGGCTGAAATACGACGTAAAAGGCATTATTTCGTTTTTTCAATGTTTTTGTCAAATTTGTCAAAATATCTAATATTTGTGGTGGTACACAAGTATTAGAAATCGTTATATTTCAGCCGCCTTTGAACCGATTTTGAACAAACAAAGATGATTTTGTTATTTAATTATAATGTTCTTTCAAATTTGACATTCGGTTTTCATTATCTCACAAAAAATTATTTTGTGTAGCGCCCTCTGCAACAGAACTCAACTATCCCTTTAACGACTTATGACATGCATTATGTATACTTTCTATCAGATTTTACTGATATATGGTGTAATTCTTGGGCAGGGGAAATGTACACCATGTCACTTTGGTGTTTGATGATATTAGAGTAACCTGGTCAGATTAGGTTGTAGCAGCTGATTTATTTGAAAGATGTTTTAATAGCTAAAAACCTGTTCAAAGTTCATTTTTCGAAATGAACAATGCACAATAAATTATTACACAATGATAAGCTTCAAAGGGCACTAAAACCATCTTGAAAATGCTACTTTCGTTTTTTTTTAAACATGATGTATATGCCAAAAATGTGTATCATGCACATTCCTTCTTTTTTGAAAAAACCCAAAGTGGCTCTTTAAGCTTTGTTATGCCTTATAGCCATGACATAATTCATAATTGTGCATGTGTTAATTGTTGTTGTTTTTCACTAGAAATAATTGTATGTTGATAGAAAATATATTTGCTTTATAATGAAAATTATATTATAGAGAGAAAAATTACTTAGTAGAATGTTGATCATTTAACAAAAAAGTGAATACAACTCTACCTTCCAGTTCCATGCAAATTTATAGATATCTTGTTTATCCATCCATGTCATGTTTACTTATGAGAAACACAATTGAAGTAAAAATGGAAATTAATTTTTTTTTGAGGAAACAGAATGTCAATATGGTGTCAAATGTAACATGACACCTTCTTTCTTTCCCTCCTGATATCTCTGCTAGGATCTTGTTGCATGGAAAATCGCTCTTGAATTTACTGTGGGGCTAATTTAAGTTGCACGGATGAGAAGATTGCACCTGTATTATTGTGACACCTATTAGTTCCCTAGTTGGATTAAGAGGTGATGAGATGATGAAATGCTGGAGGGGTGCAGGCAGTGCACACTCACACAATCCTCAAAATTAAGCAGTACCTTTAAGCACCAAATCTAAATGAATAATTTTGTATTCTATCTGAGATATAAGTGAGTTTCAAGTCATCCTGTGTAGAGATTCAGTTTAAATGTTATGACATGTGAAAAGGAAAAGGAATCGCACCCCTTGAAATGAAAATCATAGATAAACAAGTAAATCCATATTCTCATTATTTTCATTCGATAAATGTGATTTTTGTTTCATTCAGTCGTAGTGGAACATGTAAAATTCTTGCCAAATTAATCATTCACACATTTTCGAAACAAATGTAAAAAAGAGGTACAAAATATCTCCATTTTGTTAGAATGACAAGAGAGCTGAAAACCAAAATGTGATGCATATGTTTATTAAAGATAAGATGTATTTACCATTAGCTTGCCTCATACATTCTAGAAACAGATGTGAAACCTTACTCGGTCGACATACAGAAGTGCTCAACGCATTTCATATGAATGAACAAGTTACTTTAAGAGTGAGTGTAAGGGGATTCCATGTTGATAATCAACATTATGTGATGTACTATTTACACTGAAGCTGATAGACATTTATGAGATTTCTGTCAGCTCCCAATTTCTCACTGTATCAAGTGATAGGTACATTCTGTTATAGTTGTAACACATCTGATAAATATGCGCCAGGTCGCGTATGCAATCCAATTAAGGAATGTTCCTTAGAGTCAAATTGAATCTTGTTATCTGTTTTTATCTTGTTATCTGCTTTTATCTTGTTTATATGGCACCTTTCTTGCCATTCCAGGTGTTTGAACTGAAATAAAATTTTGCCTTGCTTTTGAAATTTATGATGAAGTGTGTGTAGTTTATCCAAATGTGTGTTGAGAAATTTTGCAGGTATTTAAAAAGATGGAAATTAAATATATTGGTAAGTTTTGGATTTTGGCTGAACCTCATCTCATTCTGAAAACTCTTGTTTGTATTTATACAAAAACTAGTACCTGTGTATAGATTTTTAAAAATAAAAAAAAAACTATTTATTGCATTATGATTCAGTAGTATCAGTACTCAACTTAATTGCAGAACTACAACAGGTGTAGATGTACATTCAACATCAGCATCATAATACAGTGTAAGAATCTATAGTATTTCCTTAACATTGTTGTGTCTAAGACATAATCAAATTCTCTTTCTGAAATTGTTTTTGCAATGGATGCATGAAAAGCAAAAAGAAATCAAAACAAATATAGCAACACTACATTTCCCAGTGTAAGTGAGAGCAAGTATATGGCACATTTGAATGTGTGTTTTATTTCCAATATTGCAAAGTGGGGAGATTGCATATCTCCCCCAATTATAGATTTTATTGCACTTGCAATACAAGTTTGCAGTAGGCAAATGAAATGTCAAGACTTCGTAGAGAACATTTATTGAAACACGCATATCAGGGCAATTTTGATTTTTAAATTTGTCCTTGTCCCAATCTTACCCCTCCCATCCACAAATTAAACGTCTTACGGGACATGTAAGGCATGGATCTTATTCAGAGTTTGCAGAAAGAAAACTGAAACATGTACAATAGCTAGGTACAAAATGCCAGGTATCTGATTGAGTTCCTCGTGAATAATATGATTTTGTCATCGATGTCTTTGTAAAGTCTCGGATGCTATATTGCACACAGGTTTTCAATCTTGAAAAAAGGGAGAGCACTGGATTGCATGGGTTGTGGTATATCAAATGAGTATTTGAAAATCTAAGATCTGAACTTGCCAGCAGTTATTAAACTATGAGATCCACATTGAATGAAATATTGGAAGACATATTGGTAGTCCATTTAATAGTTATGATGCAGAGTGGTTTTTGATAACTCAAGGTTGAATTTCAATAGAAATTGCATTTCCTTGCATTGCGATTTTGGAAGATGAGATCCTTGTTTCTTTAACACTGATGTGTTCCTTTCAATACTTTTGTTTCTGTGACTTTAAATTTATTTATCCTTCACAAAGTACGTACATGTAAAACAGTACTACCAGAGAAGTTACGATTCATCCTTGATCTATTAAACCCCTTTCCCCCCTGAACTAATAATGGGTCTTTCTTGCATTTTTGCCTTGGAGATAATGGCTAGAATAAAATGCTCTCATAGGAAGTTTTTATTGTCATATTCCTTCTATATTAATTGTCATAACTTACCTGAATTAATTAATGCAAGACAAATAAATAAATTAAAAAATGAATAAAATGTTGCTCTCTTTGCAATATCTTGAGTGTTAATACGCAATGTTGGTAAAAGTGGAAGATGTAATAAAAAAAATAAAAACATAATAATAATGATAATTCCCTGTACTTTCGGATTCAGAATAAAACATGAAAATCACTGGAGAATGCCAGTGTTTTCTAGAAATTACAAAAGAAAATGTTGGTTTTCGGGATAGGTGAATCCGACCTTTGATGATTTTTTGTGTAATGTTTACATATCAAGTTGCACCATAACCATTGGAAACCATTTTTTGTTGGTGTGATGGATGAACAACAAAATCTGAAATTATGAATCTTCAAAGTTTACAAAGCTTATTTTATCGTAACATACAAAAGATATAATTGGTTTGGTCTCATTTATATACCGAGGAGAAAAAAAGAGAAAAAAAAATCACCGAATCTTATTCAAAAGTTTGACCAGCACCGTGTATTATAGCTTATAGCTTATTCGCTTCTCTCTCCATGATGATGGTCCCACACACTGTTTACATTGTTCTTCTTCACGTATTTCTTACCGGATCATGACACGTCATCAATTAAATTGTTTGGAAATGCTTGCAAATATTATCACTTCTAAGTACTATCTCCAATCACCTGGTGTGATGACCGTTCATCACCGGCCTCTTCTCACGCTTCAACCTTTCCCCATCAATCACCGTCTCAGCATCCCTTCCAAGGATATGGGTGATGCCCCGTTTGAGAAGGCCTGCGTCCTCTGCCATCCTCTTGATCCTCTTCTTCATCCGTCTAACAGCCGTGTTCGACGATAGGTGTTTCAAAGGATTTCGTGTCGTCGTTGAACCGCCTTTCGTGTCGAGCGATATTTTTGAAAACGGATCATCATCGGCAAGGGTTACTGTGATGGGGAGGGTTTGTCCTTTATCAGGTTGTACTTTATTTTGGGCTTCGGCTGGAGGTTGAATGATGACTTTGCTGCTGAGTGCTGGATCGTCATTGTGAAGACGTTTAACCCGGATTAGCTCCTGAGAGGAACGAAAATATGAAGAAAGAAAAAGGGGGATTGAGATTAAGATACAGAAAGGTTGAAAGGACGACGTTAATTTTTTGTTTTATGAGAGATTCTGAATGCAAGAGGGAGAAAGAGAAATAGAGAGAGAGAGAGAGAGAGAGAGAGAGGGGGGGGGGGGGGGAGGGGGGGGAGGGGGGATTTGTGTATACTAGCTTGCATACTAATATTTACACTGGTTCAATTGCCCTGTATGAATCGAGGTCTGAACGTCATTACGATACTCTCCTGTCAGCTACATTGTCGCTCATTATATTTGATCTTTGAGTATCTGATCGTTGAGGTGTGAGTGACAAGATACTAATTAACGTACTCTCCTCCAGGTTAAACGCATCGTGAGCAAATGCTGTGATTTATAGCACTCTTGTAGAGCTCAAACTTTTGTATATACTTCTTGACCTGACTAATCATTATGTGTATACACGTAGACGGAGAAAGTGAGAGAGAAAGAGAGAGAGAGAGAGAGAGAGAGAGAGAGAGAGAGAGAGAGGGGGGGGGGGGGGGAGAGGGGGGATATATATATATAGAGAGAGAGAGAGAGAGGGAGAGAGGGACGCAAAGATGAGACGATGTGGATGTGGGACGGTTTTAGGAAAAAGCATGTTCTTTTTCTTATTAATATATGCTGCAATTATGTTTGATTTTTTTGCTATATTTGTAAAATTGCAAAGAAAGTGCAATTTAACCGATGTGAATAAATCAAAGATATTGTAATTACATAAAATGTAATTATCCAGAAAATTAAAGAGACACTGAGTATATTTTTGCCAGCTCGAGGTTATTATTTTATGTATCAACCACCTTTTGGGCATTTTTTTTATCAACCTATATTGTCCAATTAAATTATGGTCAAAATATAGAATAACTATAAAATGGGGAAAATAATGAACCAACTTTGGTTTTTTGTTTAAATGCCCAAAGTTGATAACCCTCCGTCATGGCATATTTTTTACCTAGTATGTTTAAAGAGTGCAATTTAACCGATGTGAATAAATCAAAGATATTGTAATTACATAAAATGTAATTATCCAGAAAATTAAAGAGACACTGAGTATATTTTTGCCAGCTCGAGGTTATTATTTTATGTATCAACCACCTTTTGGGCATTTTTTTTATCAACCTATATTGTCCAATTAAATTATGGTCAAAATATAGAATAACTATAAAATGGGGAAAATAATGAACCAACTTTGGTTTTTTGTTTAAATGCCCAAAGTTGATAACCCTCCGTCATGGCATATTTTTTACCTAGTATGTTTAAAGAGTGTAACTCTCTCGCTCTCTCTGAAGATCATTAAACAAAAAATTTCATCTCTAATATTATAGAGTGCAATATTCTTGATAGTGGTATGTGACTGACTGAGTAACTCCAACGTTTGATGACAAGATAAACATGATGATTCACAACTATCTCCAAAAGCAAGCCGTCATTCTTATCACATACCTGCTGATGTGAAGAACACATCGTATTGTATTTGTTATATTGTACTAATACTTCAAGGTACTACCTTTTCAACACCCAAATGGTGCACTATATAGGTGCAGGCCTAGATGTGTTGCAACAAGGGGGTAGTGTATGTAGGCCTGTCGTAATAGGAACTAAATTATTCAAAGAACCCGGATTGTCGATGGGAAAGTGCGGTATTGAATACTCCGTTGGGACATAATTGTGATTAAAATCGCAGGCAGCCAAGCGAGAACTGGTAATTATGGGACAAGATGAAATGAGTTGCTGTCACTGCTTTTAGGAAGAATATGGAAGGAAAACAAATATTTAAGGGAAACGAAGACAAGACTGTGTTGGCGGGAAAATGGCCATGGCTGAATGATAAAAGTTGATAGTTTGGTTTTTTTTTATCATTATTGTCAGCTAAGTCAAGATGCATTTCAAAATTTTCAGTTCGGTCTGACTGTTGAAAAAAGTTACTATTTACTACCTTTTCCTGCTTCACGAAATCGCAAAGACTTTCAAAAATTCAACATTCGATGGCGTTGTGTGTCCCCTATTGAATAATACGAAAATGAAATAATTGACATGATTGGAACATGATTTCTATCGGCTGTACTATGGGATATTTAAATTGACTATTACTTGCTTGCTTATTGAAAGATTAATCATCTTTTGATTTTCAAAAGATATCTGAAGAACTCATTCACGAATTTCAATTTCTGCACATAGGTTATGCTCTTAGCGTGCAATCTTTTAGAAAATCGTTTTTTTCGCTAGCTTCACATCTATGTCATTTCTAATTCTCAGATAGTCGTGTTAAAAAGGAAAAATAGAAGATACCAGAAGACAAAGTCTGCAAATATCTGTGGTATTTGCACTGCGTATACCGTCGCACGTGTGGAGCCAAGTTAGAGATCAATCGTAAATCGCCCTTAATAAATAGAGTGCAGACAAAAATATATCCCCGAATCTGCCCGGGGTGCCTGGCTATTTCCCCCCATCTAAAAGCATGGCTAGTAATAATATTGATACATCCGTCGTTACGCCCAACGCCATAACGGCGGGCTATCCAATATTCTTCTGCAAACCCAATAATAAGGCTCTACAAATAATATCTTCGCCATCTTGATAAATTGCTATACAATCTGGTGTTTCCTATTTTAGAATTCTATCGCGGAATATAGAATGAAGTGATTTTGTGTGGTGCAAGGAATAGAAGACAGTATAAGTGGAATTGCGCATTCTTCAATTTTTATCCGAGACAGTAATACAAATATATCCATATTAATATACATAAATGGAGCCTAAATAGAAAATTACAAATCCCTAATTATAGATAGGACCGATGGGTACTGTCCAAACATTCCAGTGACGTCATAGTGGACTATGAAACCTCTAAATAGGTTCACATCAGATGTAGATATATCATTTCTCAATGTTGTTCTGTCTGTTAACGATTATTGTCCCATTTCAATGATATGCCATGTTTTTAATATGTCATAATATATGATATATGATATTGCATGTCTATGAATGTCTTGAATGATATAACGTAACACATGAAGCTTTATCAATGTATAAACATAACTGCATATCGCTTTGAGTTGGTTTGGGAATTTAAAGCCTATATAGTTTGCCCTTCTTTTAGTGTTATTAATAGTTATTTTATTGTCTAAAAAATTGCGATGTGGAGTTCGGAGCAATACCTTTTGGAATGCAAACATATCATTATGTATACGCTTTTTTAATATTGACATTGCCCCAAACAGACTTTTTTTTAAATACAATTTTTCAATATTATATTTCTTTATTGACTTTTTTCAAGCAATATTGATGTTTGTAATATGAAGGATATACAATATGAATTCGCTGTTAATCAATTGGCACATGCAGAGTTTTCACCCTCATCCTCTAATGAAACACAAGCATCATTATTCTGCATCCAAGTTTTACTTGGAATGTTTAGATTAAAAAAAGTTGATATCAATTGCTTTTTTTACGTATAATTTTTATTCTGTCCCAAAAAAAATAAACATATAATTTATAGTCGTCGATCATTTTATCATGGATAAAGTTGAAAGCAAGATGTGTACGTGTTACTCTCTGTCAAAGTGACCTGTTTATCAGTCCTGCTGTAATAGCATCAAATATTAATGAAGTTAAACCCCTTGTCTCCGAAGCGCCGAAACCATCCATCTTCGGTTCGTTACCCACAATAATTAAAATTGTCAGCTTGAAACTGATGTCATAGTCGGGGATATAACATGCATTGATCAGTCTCGAATATTTGCTGTTGAATGATTCTCGCGTAGTTTTGAATATGGAGTGGTTTGAACTATATGTTGTATGTTGATGAAAATTCGTTCGTGATTGTTGACAATAATTGGCGATGGGAAAAGATATTTACTTTTAGAAGAGCGAGAGAGAGAGAGAGCGAGAGCGCGGAGAGGAGAGAGACGGGGAGAGACAGAGACGCAAAGAGTGAGCGAAGGGGGGGGGGGGGGGGTAATTATAGGGGTGGGTGAGAGAATTTGAATGCGGAGTTGAAAAGGAGAATGCAGGAATTATACACGAAGTAGATTGTAAACAGTTTCCATAACGATGATAGAGTATAAACTTCTCAATAATTTGTTATGTCTTTATTATCTTACCAACTATGAGCTTAATTATTTCTGAAATTGAATTTTTTGGTTGATATAATATTCGATTACCAAAAAATTCTTTGCCAATGATAGAATTATGTATGATGAATGCAGCAACAAGGGTCACAATTATCTATAAATATCTTTAAATGGCCTGTAGTAACAATATGTATTTCATTAGCTCGAAATGGATGACATAAGCTCTTTCATTTGTATGATTAAATGTAATACTTTAAGAATAAAACACAATAACATTTTACAGATTTCAATGTATATCTCCCTATCGGAACAATTGACAGTGGTATCTATGTTTCGATGTGTTATGATACATTATCTTGCATTTATACGTACAGCTCAGTGTTTTGTGGGGGAAGGATGGGTAATTTCTACTATTCACATATGCTTTTAGATATAGGTATAGGACCCTTAACACTGCTGAATGTGACCTTGCGAACTCTGGGCCATCGAAAAAATATTTTCTTCTTTTTTTCACCCGTTTTTTTAAATATCTTTTACATATTTTGAATTGTCATTAAAAGTGATGTTTAAAAGCATTAGTCTAAGATAAACAATAACCTAAGAATATTGATTTGGTTGCAAATAAAACTAAAACTATAATGTATACAGTCCCGAATAAATAAAAATTATCCATCATCCGCTGAAATGTGCAAACATTGCTATAATTATGACGTACTATACGTAATCCAAATATGATAGGGTATATTCAAAGGGATATTTAATTGTCCTTGAGTTGATTTTTTCGAAGTCTTTGCGATCGTCTTATCTCTTTTTAGCCAACATTACATTTAAGCAGTCCTGTAAATGCTAAGTTCTCCTCCTCTCCGTACATTCCTTTAATGAATAACAAAATTTAATGTTATCCCAAATATAGAAATTTCTTCACCATTCAGTAGTTTTACTAATCTGTAGAAATGCAAGAATTTCAACAACGTCATTTTAGTCAGGTTAACGAGCCATAATATACATGTATCACGTAACACATGATTATATAACAAACAAAAAATAACTTTAACAATCTTACATAATATCATAAAAGTAATGAAAACATAAGCCTACCTCCTCTCCCGAGACCAGCATCAGCAGAACAAGAAGAGACAACAATGCGACCGATTTCTGTCCAACCATTCCTAAGAAAAAATGTTTGATCAAGTCAAACAGTTCATAACCATATAGGAACAGCTCCGAGATATCCAACTATTATACTTTAAAGTTCATTTGATTAGCGAGTCACAAGTGTACGCGAGGATCAGTCGGCGAATGGAGATTTTAAAAACCAACTAAGGCAATTACCATTGCCTTGCATGTCCACCACCCATTTAAATGTGCGAACAACAAAGACGCAAACTTGTCTCTATATCCCACAATAACACTATCTTCTTCCGTAATTTACTTCCTTTGAGTAATAAAGATTGGTCACCCACAAAGAGCAGCCGATAAGAATTAAGTGAAGATCTATGGCAGTTTCTTGCTGAGGAATCGTTGTATTCGATCATCGAAGCTGAAACATGCATTTAGAATGGAATCGATGTCTGCGGAAATGACTTCGTTAATATATACCCAATGCTTGGTCAGTCATGAATTGAGAACACGACCGTCCGGGTTAAGAATATTATTAGTGGAAGATTCTCGAGAAAAAAAGTAACACTAGAAGAATTCCCGCCTTTGTCTAATCCATGGCCACTGTCGTCTGCGCGGTGGTTGAGGTAGGAAAGTCTTTATTGGACGAGAGTAACTTTTCCCGCCATCAGATATGAGCAGATGGTTTGTGCGTGATGTCGTCTGCTCCAACAAACACATATCGAGATCGATGCGCACTACGAGTGATGCGTGCTGCTCATCCAAGGCACGCTTATTACAAGATGGAGCAAACAGAGATGACATGCGGAGAGGGATAACATGAAAAGTCTTAGGAATTAAGAGTCATGTGGATAATGACAATTTGAATTAAGAAAAGAAGAGAGAGAGAGAGAGAGAGAGAGAGAGAGAGAGAGAAAAAGATAGAGAGAGAGAGAGAGAGAAAGAGAGAGAGAGAGAGAGAGAGAGAGAGAGAGGAGAGGGGGGGGGGGGGGGGGGTCAGTGCATGGCATTTTCCCGATTTGTTGGGTCACAATGACTGTATATTTTAGAATTCAGACCATTGTCTTATAATATCTTCAAACTAATGAGATCACTCATTAAAAAAGTGGCAATAGTTTTTATTTTCGAAATATCAAAATGTTGGGAACTATAAGCATAACAGTAACCCAGATAGTAATTTTCTCTTGTGTGACGTTGCCGATCCTCGTTCATGTGTGGTTCAGCACTCCGATTCCCTGTAGATATATAATACGGTCATTAATTTTCAATACTTTTCATTTTTAAGAATTCAACCCATATCTCTAAGTTTTATATTATACATTGGCTATGTTTCAGACATTTTAGAAAACAAAGCTTTGTGCTAAAAACGTAGAAAACGATTGTTTTAAAAATGGACCTGAGGGAAATCTGACATTCTCCAATACACGCTTAAAGTTTATCCGCATTCATGATTCATTATGATTTACACGACATGAAATAATAATGATAAATATTTGGCAATGGTCTTAAGATAATGGCAATGAATAGGTCTTTTTCAATGACCCATAATGTTATACGATGATACCCATTACCACTCAGATAATAATATTCAAGCAGCAATGCAAGTCGGTTCAGAATACGCTATGCGATAACGTTTTCTTCGTCCATAAACCAATAAAGTCGTGGTTCGATGGGTTCACGTAATCCTCATGAAATTGGATAGATTTTAAGAGGTCAAAATGATCTCATTTAATAATTAAAACTGTCCAATTACTGTAGTTATGTGCTCAAAGAAGTAGAAGAAAAAGCTTCACAATCGTTCCACTGCAGGGGCGGATCCAATCCGTGAGAAAATATTTAGCGGCGAAAGAGCCGGTCGATATTCGCGCGGGGGGGGGGGGGGGTAGTGAGCACTAATTATTTTGTTGGGCCCTCGAAAATTTGAAAAATCGCACCCCCCCCCCCCCCCTTGAGCACCAATGGAGGGGGGCCCATCTAAAAAAAGGGTCAAAAATTCCCCAGGGGTGGGGGCCCGGCCCCTCCCCCTGGATCCGCCACTGTTCCACTGTATCTTATACGGCATAACTATTGTGACTATAACCCATATCTAAAATTAATAGAAATTAATAGATTTTCAATTTGTTTCTTCAGGAAAAGGATGGAAAAGAAAACATCACTCATACTAGAAGTAGTTGGTCATCATTTTGTTTTAATAGGGGGGGGGGGGGTAGGTATGAATACCAGTACCTACTTATTTGTTCTATCCAAATCAAATTGAATTCGACACCGACAAGCTATTAAGATCCCATTAATTCCTGTATACCAGCCATCTTTCTATCCCCCACTCTCTCTCCCTCTCTTCCTTTTGAACTTCAGTTCTTTCTTAGAGAGGTCAGTCTCACAACTCACTGCATTTAAATTATAAATTCCAAATTAGATCAATTTACTTCCATTTGATTACAGTATTCTTGGATTGCCAATCCCTTATATTGCCCTTTTGTGTGGTTTACAAGAATCTGAATTGAATGGACTGCCATTTCAAAATGTGCTTGATAACACTAGCCTGGACAGTCGATTAAAGGATAGTCAGTCATGTAGATTGAAAATAAAACACTGTTTATGATAAGTGATGAATTAAAACTTGTGAAAATGTTTACTTACATTTTCCATATCAAAAAGGGGCAAACAAAAATAAATTGAATATCGACCAGCCGACCAGTGGTAAAGGTGAATAGCATCAACAAAAGTACAGTATTAAATTTTGTTTTGACAACCAGATTTATGCAATTATATTTTGTGGTTTTGGACATTCTAAAACGAGTTAATCTTTTAATATTTGAAACAAAGTGGTTTTCTCTGCAATAGTACTTAGTAAATGGGCGAATTGCTGATTGATCACTGCCCTACTTGCCCCAAAATACTATTTCATGAACATACTTAACACGATACACAGTTGCAACTTCAGATCACGAAAGAGGTCTTGCATTATGATATCACTTTATTCTTGATACACATCGCTGATATTGTTATAATGCTTAGTATTGACATACACCTGCTTACACAGCCTTGTATATTATTTCCAGAGGAATCACCAACGTAGCAACAGCACACAACTTCTCTAGGTTTATATGGATAGAAAAAAGAGGAAAAGTCCATTGATGACTCTGCTATCATCAGGTTGATAATGTAAAATTATTAAAAACACAACCTTGCCATTCTGTTCAAATTTCTGTAACTCTGTACCAAAATCATAAAATAAATTTAATAAATATCAATTTCATCAAAAAAGTAGGTGACACTTTTGAAATTAGGATGACAAGATTTTACATTGTTTAATCAGATTACCGGTACAAATGAATGGTAATTGTATAGGATTGTAGAGGTGGAAATTTGGCTATCACTAAACCATTGGATCATCTCAACAACTTGAGCTTTCCAAAGTTAATATCTGCTTTATAGAGAATATTGGAAAGATACTCCCCTTTTGATATAAAAAATGGTCAAGCAAAAGAAACCAGTGGCATCGCTATAAAATGAAATATAAAAATGAGATCAAAAATATAAGTTTTGCCAGAGAAATAAGTTTTTTTACAGTATTTATGATTACATAGAACCGGGATAAAAGTAACAATCACACAAAATAGATATTGACTTTATTTTCTTTGGTAATCTAATTAGGTGTTCAGGATTAGTCATTTTTAGTCAAGGATTTTACTTATCTATTTATTTCGTTTTATTTCAACAGGGGTAGCCCCATCAGTAGTTAAAATATTGTTATACTTGGGGGCCCTGATAAATTATCCATAGAAACATGTACACATGATAGACCAATACAAGTAACAAAATGTATGGGAGAATACATAATATATGCCCATCTACTTGTACATGTATTATCCTATTGTGCTTTATAATTAAACATTCTATGTTGAATGGTTTGGTACTTGACTTCATGTATTCTGAAAAAATATGAGCAATTTTATAACCCCCATTTCTGATATACACCTCAAATGTATCCCCTCTACAATCAAATGCATGTATACACCTATTCCATCATGCTTTTGAATTATATATGCAAGAAGAAAAGGGGAAGGAACAAACACCTATTTCAAAGGGGTGGAATAAACATATATTTTAAATAATTGTATAAGTAAATGCTAAATCAGATATTGTATCCATTCTAGCCCCATATAATCAGATAGTATAACACACATAAATAAATCCTTAATATTTTTCATCACACAAGTGTCACATTAGCAAAAATATGTTCCATTTTTGTTCCGATCTAGCTGCTCATGAGAAAATGAACATGGAGAAATGAACATATATATAACAATTATATATATAAATCACTATGAAATAGTTGATTTTTTTAACATAGTCTGACAATGAAAAAAATGTAATTAGTCTGTATTAATCATACTATGCATAGATACAAATGAATATTCACAACAGCAGCTTACATAACACAGCAACATTGGAAACATGTGCTTTGTTAGCACCTCAAGTTATATGATGTATTTGATTTCCGTATTTTTCAAAAATATATATACTTTTACACCATGTTATCAAAATATTCATAAGTGCACAATGTTTTAAGGCAGACTTTCTAAACAAAGAAAGAGCATAGCATGACCAACAAAATGCTACTGTACACATGCAAGAGAAGGGAAGAGAGAGAGTGGAAGAGAGAGGGAGAGAGAGAGGGAGAGAAAGAGAGAGAGAGAGTGAGAGAGAGAGATTAACAACAAAGAAAATAGAAAATATTTGAGGAATGACACATACAAGAAAAAAGAAAGAAAAGAAAGCTGTCAACTATACAAAATGGAACTGTGGCAGTAATGCTTTTATACAAAGTAATTAACAAACACCTCAATTCGTATTTCAAAAAAAATAATGATATTGCATCTACAGTATAAACAACATACGTCACCCTTTAAATATTGGGAAGTTATGTTTACAGTTAAGATATTGCCAAGGAGAGCAAGATAAATACAAGATAAGGTAACAATCAATAAGTTAGATATGAGACATTTAATATAGAATAACCATAGACATATATAAGTGCCGATGGAAAAGTGGAAGATAATAATATGTGAATTACAAATCTAAATACTCCATTTCATTTCAAACTATTGCTTTATGAACACTTGGCATACACAGCCATTTAATTTCACCCTCAAGTCTATGATACCCAGAACCGACCTGCTTTCTAAAATATGTCTAACAAAATAGTGATAAAAAAAGAAACAATAGTAATACCAATTCATGAACACAAGAAAAGGCAAGAAATCAAGATGAAATAGTTGAGCTATATATCTCAACACGATCGCTGCCACTTATAAAAAGGGCAATTTCAGTACCCTACTGTATATCCTATAGAAATCATGTTCGGATAATATAATACATCTTTGTAATGTTCGCACATTTTTAAATTGCATTAGGTTGATTTTTTAAAGTAGTTGCGATCATGTTTTTTTTAAAAAGAAGTATGAATGTGCCAAGATCATTTATATCTTAATAGCCAAAAATCATTTAAACCCTTTTGAAAGCATCATTGATGTTTAAAAGATGAGAAGAAAAAAATAATTGAATTTAAAAGTAAGAGCACAATCAAAATAAAAAAAACCTTCCCCCCCAAAAAAAAATACATACAAATAAATCATTTTTTAAAAAGACACCTCTAAATACTTTATTATCATTATCTAAAACTGTTAAAGATATAGACCAGTAGTGGTTTTGAGTGCAAAATATCCATTCAATCTTGTTTAAATTTTGCCTTCAGAGGTTTAGATGGCAATACTTCAACCTACATTTGCCCGAAAAAAAGCAGAAATACATGCCCAGGTCGGATCGATATGATAATTTACCAAATACCGGTATATGAATTAGTAGGCGGTTTCCCGGCAAAATTTGTATCATCACGTATTAGCATATTCTTTCACATGATTGGTAATAAGAGCGTCCATTTCATTTATTGAGAGGGGGACGTTTCCAAAACCGGTCTACCTTTAAATACAAATGTTCAAACTTTTGCATAAGAGTCAGAAAGATTGTGGAATTACATATTCACAAAAATAGATGAAGATTCTGACAGAAAAATGAGTGGACCAAGTACTTATTCAACTGCTAGATCAAATAAACTAAAAGAAATCTGGTAAATTTATATTATAAAGCAAAATATCCCCTTTGCCTGGTTATTTTCCAAGAAAGTAACTTTGGTATTAACATCAATAACAATCAGTGAATAGGCCATTTTCGTAATGTAATCAAATTAAATGCACAAATCTTTATTATGTAATTATTTCATTCACTTGTTACGACTAATTGTATTTTAACAGTCAGAATGCCAATTGCATACAATGCGTGTTGTTAGGTAGGAAAACCCATAATGTTTGTTCTATCTAGCAACAACTGATGTATGCAATTATATTGCTAGTCTTCAAGTACCAGGACCCTGTTCGAAACACACTGAAACTACAGGTTCCACATTGGATAACAATATGCCTTACAAAAGACATGACTGGTGAGCTTATAATTCCTGAACCTTGTTAAGTTAAAAGATTTCTTTTGTTTCGATCTGTTTTCTTTCTTCAGCCATTTGATGTAATTATAATTAGGAAATACACATAAGTTTTCCACTTGGGAAATCATTTTTTGTCACATTTCCTCCGTGACAGTTGAAAGCAGTATGGGAATTATTTACAAAAATAAGTTTCATAATTATCCAATATTTCATGAATTTAAGTACATTGTGTTTTCTACAATTTAATTACATGATCATTTTACTTGTTTTAATGATTTATTCCCCAAATAATCTTTAATGTTCTTCATAATTCAATCTATTATAATGAAAACATTGTTGATGACCTTTACTCAGAATTAGCAATGGACTCAATGAAAAATAAACGACAATCAGTTCTATTCTGCTCCCTAAAATAGCAGACTTAGTTACCTTTGTCATATGGTATCACAACTGAATTCAACATTTCCAGAAAGCATAAGGATATCTATATTTAACATCAGACTTTTCTAATGTGCTCTTATTAGATTCATGTCTGCATTTAACCAAGGAAAAGGTGCAAAAGTGCATTTTGCATAGAAAGAAATCTGTTTGTTCTTCCTACATGGCACATGATCTGGTAAATTGTAAATTAACTCTTGCACAGCTGGAATCTAAGTAGATCTCCTCAGGTACCTACTTGTGGCTAGGCTACTTCCTAAAACCATTGTCTGTCTTTTTGTTCCTTGGCATAATATAATAGTTCAACTCTTTCTTAATTGAATGCACACCTCACATTTATTAGAGGCTGATACACTGTAATCATAGACAACCAGGACAGTGCAATATTCCATTCTCTCGTCATATGCAGCTTTGTATGACACTTCTACCAATACCAAAGATGTAGTTCCTTTATTTCATGTCTAAGGTTCAACTTGGTGCTACCTTGTTCTCCCTTCCGTCAACCTCTCCTGGAGAATGCCTCCATAAGGCTTCCACTCACTTATTAGGGCAGCTTGCAGATTAGACCTCATCACAGACACTTCCTGGTATATCTAAACCATCCTAATACCACCTGCATCACATTGCTTTGACCTAATACATATACATGCACGTTTGGTATTATGGTACTCGCAGGGTTACTGTAAATCTCAGCTACAGTATTCCATTCATCTTTGACATAGGCAGTCCATTCTGACAGTTCTACAAGGTGACTTCCTAAAGACATTTTCTCTAGAGTGTATCTGACTTTAGATTCTGCTGATCCTTCGTGCCTCCTCCTCCTCCTCCCTCTGCCTCTCTCTTGGCGAAGGCTATGGTGTAGATATCTTGTAGCTTAGATTGCACCTCTCCTAGTAGGGGTCTCTCGCTGGGTTCCCCTGCCCAGGAGGACTTCATCAGGTTCCAGCTGGCATCATCAAACTGGGGACGCAGCCTCTCTGGCCTCACACCTTAAGAGAGAGAAATTGAGCACATTATCATATACTGTATGATTGAAATGATTGCTTTCCCATGTTGTAATCTCAATTTTCTTCTGCAGATCTTCCTATTATTGTACAGCACTATGATACCTTTGCTACAAGCACTTTATTTTAAAATACAAAGTACTATTCTTAATATTTCATTGTTACTAATTCTTTATTGGCAGTTTTTTCACATTGGAGTATTCTGATTGATTTACATGTTTATCCAGAAATGATTATCCTTAAAAACTCTCAATCAAAGGCGACAATTTATGAATTCAATACAATTATATTGCCCCCCCCCCCCCTCCTCCACCCATGGTAATAATCATGTATTTTTTAATTTAAGATCTGTTAAAGGCTGAATGCTCTAGGAAATAGCTGTAAGTTTGAGGAACCCAAATGGCTCCAGAATTCACAGACATACTACCACAGATGCTATTATTCAAGAGAAATACATATACAAATTTCTCATAACTTTGAAAAAAAAGATAAAACAAGAGTTCTTTTCACAGTGATGTGGTCTAACGGAGAAGCCACTGGACCATGAACTACAGGGTGCTGGGTTTGAATCCCTGACACAGCTTGCACGTCCTTTGGCGAGACATTAAACCATATTTGCCACACCCGAAACAGGTGAGGTAGATCTGTACCTGGCAGCAAGGAATTCCTTGAAATGCTAGAGTGCCATGCTAAAGTAAGAGTAGTAATTGTGGAGCACCAAAAATGCAAGTTTGACAGACTGAGCACTATACAAGAGCCCACTATTATAATTATTATTATTCAAGAACATAGCACATCTGGAAGATATAGCCCATAGCATGATGATGGATAACATGTCTACAAAACAGTCATAAGAGAGTAACACATATGCATAATGGGAAAGGTCCAGGAAAGTTGCAAGGTCATTGTTTTATATACAGAACCTCATGACAAGACATTTGGGAATGTAGTGAAATTGCATTAAAAAGCATATTGCTCACTGGAGGTGAATTCCCCCCAAACAAATTTGTTCAAGCAAACAGAGAAACTGCACTCCTTCTCATTTTCCACAAAGTACACAGAAAAAAGCATCCCCATGAAAATGTCCAAACCACCAATATCCCCAAAACATGACCTCACCTTTCTTGACAGACGTCCATAAATGGTCTTTATTGGCACACTGTTCAAACGCCTGAGGAAGCTTCACATGCCCTGCACACACATACCACAGCAATATACCAAACGCATAGGTGTCCACGCTGTTATCGTACTTGCCAGAAAAGAGCTCTGGAGCCATGTGGATGGGTGTCCCTACGATGCTACCGCTCATCATGGCCTCAGGCTTGCAGAATCCTAGATCAGTGATCTTGCCTCGGTCATGCTTGTCCAACTGAAGGGGAAAGGGGTTGGGATACAGATAGAGGAAATATTTCATCTTTTATTGTTGTCTGTATTAAATATTAAAGTGCTGTACCATAATCAGTGACTCCATTAGATAAGTAATAGTGGTATATACCTAAACCAGAGACGCTGACTAAGTTCTGATAAAAACCTTAGTATCAAGTAAAATTCTTGACATTTTTCACCACTTACGGTATGTAAGGATAAAAACAATAACCAGGCAAAGGGGATATTTTGCTTTAGAATGTAAATTTACCAGATTTCTTTTAGTATATTTGATCTAACAGAATTTTAAGTGTAATTCTTTAAAAAAAATGTTAAACTGGCCTTTTACTGGGCATGACATATATTTCACAGAAGAAAAATATGGTAATCCCTGTTCCCTTTTGCCATTTCATAAACAAACCCAAATACAATATAACAGTGGAATTCTTAGGTGGCAAAATGGCATCATGGCATTTTGATAGGGCTCTTGACTTTCATACGACAGGTCTGGACTCTCGGGTTCCATCCTTTCTTGTGCTTACATTCTTGGACAAGGCATTTTGCCCATATACTGTATGTTCCTCTCGACTCCGACTCGAGTGTACTAAAATAAGTGGCTATTCTGGGGTATTAAGAAATGCAGGCCTTGCAGGAAGAGCAGCATTATTATTTACATGACTATCCTGGTTAAATAAGACCAAATTATTATTATTATTATTATCAGTCCACTTGGAGACCCGATATGGTTCACTTACCAGCACATTCTTGAGCTTGATATCCCTATGAACCAGCCCCAGACTGTGAAGGTACCTGACACCCTCAGCAACATCAAGAGCCACATGTAGCCTCTCAGGTAGTTCCATGTTAGCTTTGATAGCGGTATGAAGATCTCGCTGCATTCTCTCCATCAGAAGCAACACTGCTGGGGAGCAACCCATCCCGCCGTACCCGTGGTCGATCACGGAGCCGATCACAGCAACGATGCGGTCGTGTTCAGCAATGGACCTAAAGAATGAGAGGTAGAACATTGTGTCAGACAGGAGGTCTTTAATTTTAATTCCATTGCTGAAAATTTAATATGATCTTCTGGTCTGGACTGGCAAATAAAGAATAAATGTAATTTACATCAAACCAATCAAATAACTAATTTTTTTCTTCATGATAGAAATGAGTGATTTAAATTCAATTTCATATGTGTACCAACCCTGCTAATGGCACAGGAGGTCTTCTTCAGGAAAGAAGAAGAACCTGATAAACAATACATAATGTTATGATCATAGCTGGTCTATAGAATAAAAGGAATATATAACATATAGCCCTCATTTCTAACCATTCTTTAATTGTTAAGTTACAAAACTGTCACAAAGTACAGTTGGTTGGGATAAATGCTTGTACAGTGTACACACAAATTTTCGTACTGCAAATGAAGAATATTAAATCATAATTAGCCATGTGAGAAGAAAAAAAGTTAGCAGTAGTTCAAAGAACCTGTCGAAAATTATTAATCTATGCCTCTACTTTAACAGCATGCAATAGGCCCAATGCCAAAAACATGGCCACTAAGGCCACCCAACATACATGTATATTGTCCTTACAAAGAACAGCTGCAATAATTGTATAATGTAGGTTAATTGGAGATTGTGGTTGTTGTTGTCCTTCCCATTATGAATCTAAGTTTGCTTATTAATATATGTCTTTTCTGTACATTGTACATCTCATGTTTCAATTCTCATTAGTTATAATATATTTTGGCAAGTTTATAGAGTCACTGTTCACACAAATGCTTCTCATTTGGAATCTAACTTTTACCCATGTGTGCTTGGTTATACAAGTGACTGGTAATTGATGATTCTTTCTTTCTCAACTCGTGTGACTTCTATGCTACGTTTTGTCTGCTGTGAGCCAGAGGTACATAAATATCTTTGCCTACGTGTAACACTAACAGCAAATCTCAATTATCAGCAAATCAGTGAAACCATGCGATAAAGAAGTTTCTTAGTTTTTTCTCTTTAGTATTATTGTTTTTCTCTTAATATAGTTTATTAATGTCTTGATGAACATGTACACATATTGATAGAAACCAAAAATACATATAAATAAAAGATTTAAAAAAATTAAATAATAAAGTAGCAAATACTTATTTTACGAGCATGATAATCATACTAATGGATTATCAATTCATTTTTCGGAAGATATCTTGGCATAAACTTGTGGAAATAATTACAAGTAAACAAAAATGTATGAACACAAATTACAAATCATAAGGGGTCCGGCCAAGCACCTCAATCCTTACATGTAGATCAACTGGGATATGAGGGCCCCCAAGTTGATTGTTGGTGCCAAGGTATCCAGGTGCTCATTAATGTCAAGCCTACTGTATCATATACTAGGATTAATACACTTCTGACTCTCAGCAGATGATGGAATTATAGGAATACTCACAACATCAATTGGAAAGAGAGAATGTTTAATTCTAACAAACAAACCTTGGGCATTAATGAATCTAGTCAGAGGTGAATAATATGTTATCAGATTACAAGGTGAAAAAAGATATTAGTAAATCTATGACTAGACTTCTTTACCAGTATACACACAACTCAATAGAGAATAGGCTGTTACTGCGTAAGTGTTTTTTGTTTTGTATTATTTCATTTTTCTATTCCTCCATTTATGTATTTTTGTTTTTTATCATTGTTATTGTTATTATTTTATTTTAGTTTCATTAATATTAATATAATTCATCACTTTTCTCTTTTTTTTGTGGGGGGGGGGGGTGGGGGGGGGGGGGGTTATATTGTAATAAGGTTATTAAGATATTAGGTAATAGAAGTAGAAAATAAGCCGGAACAAACATAATTGAAGATACATGTACCAGGGCACTTGCATATATATATGGTAAACATTTTTAGTAAAAACAAATAGGCGAAAGCGGACAGAAAAGCAGACATCTGAATAAGGAATATCAATACTACACACAGATGAACTAACTCCAATTGCATTCCTTTAGGAAATCCTACAGGATAGCTAGAGATTGAGATTCTCTTCATGAATCACTCAACCACATTGTGAACCAGATGCCATTTCCTAAACCACTCTTATGGCAGTCTACTTGACTGTATGGATTACTCATCAGTACAACTATCCCAAAATAGATTGCAGACCAAAAATCATGCTACATGATATTTCTAGAGATATCTTCTGCCTCTGCAGGGTGTAAAAGCACAAAAATAGCTCACAGGAAATGAATCCATATCACAGTAAATGTCTAAATTCCACAAATGCACCCCCCCCCCCTTTGCTAACCCTTCTCTAAAAGAAGAATATTGAAAAATGCTCACTTTGCTACATGAAAAGAGAAGGCTCATAGGAAATAAATCTCAAATACATTAAATTTCCATAAATCCCCCAATGCTAAATTTGGATAGTGTAAACATACACAGCCGGTGCCTGGTGAAAGAGAGCAACATGAACAAATTGCAGGTTGAATGTACATTTCTTAAATGTTTTGCCATGTTCTTTTGAGTATACAATGACTAATTGTATTGAACTCAAAAACAAGAATGGATACAGACATAAATAAAGACATATTTAACAATCTGGAAATATTTATAATTGAAATACATGTACAGTATATAGAAAATAAAATATGTCAATTAACAGATATTTGACAGATTTCTTTAAATTCCAACAAACATGAAACAAGAAAAAACAAAGATACAAACAAACAAATAAACATTACCTTGTGTAGTGGAATTCCATGGCCAAGTCATTCCAGTGTTTGTCATCTGGAGGCACCACAGACTTAACAGCACAGTGGGTCACCCCACCCCAAGATCGACACGAGTACACCACCCCATACTGACCACGCCCAATCTCTCGCTCCAACTTCGGCATTCCTGTAAACAAAGAGCAAATTTAGATTATCATTTGTAGAGGTGAAGAAGACACTCAATTTGATATGTCATTGGCCTGTTGGTCAAATGATTCTCAGTTGAGTTGCTGTGGTGGCATTAGCGTCCTTTGGTAAAACATTGATCTACAATTCCCTCTCTCAACCCAGATGTAGTACATGGGTACCTGGTGGGATGTTATTTCGTGAGTGCTCTTTGTGCCTTGGGGCAGCTGAGCTACATTATCAAGTCAGGATACTAGTAGTACTTTGTTGGTGCATTGAGTAAATATTAATGGATTTACTATTATTTTCAAAAATTATACTTTATCAGTGCTGGTCATATGGCCCTAAAATCACAGGGAGGGGAGATATGGAGTTTTGTTTCGTACTGAATAAATAAATTTTACCTAGTCACATAATTATTGTGTGGTTGAAACATTTAGCACATTTGAAAAAGCCGTAAGAATTTTATCAGCAGTAAATAAAGTTTGAAATTTAGCACGAAGCATCATGCATGTGATTCCTTGGAAATGAATGTGCTCTGGAATAAAAACAACTACAAGTATAAATAGAGTTCTATCCTCTTTAGTGTATAAACAACTACATTGTATGAACACTTGATGCAAAGAGGCTACTTGAGGGTATTCCAGTGGTAATGGAAATACTCTCTACATTGCACTTCATTAAATGATAACCAGAACTAAACCACAACCCTCTCCCTGCATTCTGGAAACTGTCAAACTACATTGTATGAACACTTGATGCAAAGAGGTTACTTGAGGGTACTTCTGTTAATATTCCAGTGGTAATAACAGGAAATCTTATCTTTTTTAACAATACCTGTACTTGGCACTATGACACTCATCCGAACTTTCTCGTCCCAACTTTCTCATTCTTTCTATTTTTCTTGTGCGCCTCGAAATAGCATTGTCTAGATACTAGATAGACGGCGCTATACAAATGCCTATTATTATTATTGTTATTATATAAAAGCTCAGGAATAAAGAAAAAATCATGTAAAATGTGGGTACTTCTGTGAACATAAATGTACAGTGGTAATGGCATGAAATGTTCTCTGCATATTGCTTTGTTAAAAAGGGAACAGAACAAAACCAAGGAAACATTTCCCAGCATTCTAGAAACTTTCATACATATACAATATAAGCAAAGGGTCCATGATAAACAAAGTCTATACTGTTATCATCACGATTCAAATAATCAATTAGAAATCAAAAGACACACAAGATAATCAAAACGAGAGTGAGAAGGGGCAAGGGCAGAGGAAAAAAAAACAGTGAGATATAGAAAAGAAAACAGACAAAGAGCAAGTAAGCTCAAGGTTCAGAGAAACAAAGACAAAGTGATGAGAACAGCAGCAGACAAAACAATTGTATAGTTATTGTGCTCTTTAGCACAAAAGAAACAAAACAGAGCTGTCTGAATTCCCCAAAAGTACATACAAAAGGGTACAGTCTACAGTCATGTTTTATGGTTTTATTTAAGATTCCAAATCCACAAAGAAAAATGGAAAGTCACTAAAATGTACAAATGAATTCCCTGAAATAAATTCACACAAAAAAAAAAAATTAAAAAAAAGAAAAGAAGAAGAAAAAAAGAGAAAGAAAGAGAGAAGAAACATGTTGTGTCTATTGCCTATTGAATGCTCAGCATGAAATCATATCAACAACACTGACATTACTGACATTACATGTACATGTAAACAATGCTCTTTCTTAGCCTGCACAAACAAACATTTTATGAAATCAGAAATGTCAATCCATCTATTTTACAATTACAATTTGAGAGAGAAATCATAATGTACTATGATTGTGTGCAGCAAAATATATGCCCATCAAAGGAATGTTTGTTTTGTTGTTGTTGTAACCATTCAGTGTTCATGTGTAGCCTGCAGGCATTTGGTCTATAATGAAATAAAGTGCAAAATTGAAGACTACAGAAGTATCATCAGGAAGGTAATAGCACTGTGACTCATTCATTATACAGAGGTGGAGTGTCATGTAGAGTTAGGCATGGTTGGAAATGCTATGGACCTGTTGTCTAGATTTTTTACAACAATGATATCTATCCAAGGGGTCTTGAAAAGGAGTCTGTGAGATATAAGAAACAGAATTTAGACATACATATTTGAAACACAGTGTACATGTTATGTTCAAAACATTAATATAACATACAACAAAGGCCCCAAGCATACTCACTTGTGTGTGTGTTATGAGATACAGAAATATGAAGTGCAGTACGCTTAGGTATATATATTTGTTTAAATCCCGTGATTTAGAGCGGTATATGTGAAGAAGCCTTTAGAGAGTAACTCCTTACCATATAGAACCATATCCCTGAGTGAGGTACTCTCTAGAGCCAGACGGGCCAAGCGAGGGGCGTACACCTTCCTCACTTTCATCCGCTGTTCCTCTGTCTTCTCCAGGCGGCCGGAATGCTTCTGCTCCAGTTGACGTAGAGACGTGGAGAAGGACTCATGGGAGTTGTTAAGTCTTGATCGAAACTGCACAAGGATAGATTATAACATGAGTTGTTAATTGCTAGGATATGACATACCTAAAGGTCTGATTTTATTACATATATATGTCATATTTACGACATACGCTTGACATTAATTTCCCCCCACTTACGCGAATTGTACACACACTTTTAAGTGTTACATGATGATAAACATTTGCTATATGAATGCACCACATTTTAAAAATTAATCATGTAAAGTCTGGAAAAACTTTTACTTTTTCATTGTTTTGATTTTGGTTAAAACCCCAACCAAAACATTTTCCAACCAAAACAAAAAAATGTTGATATAACAAGTGGGGGAAAAAACATGTTTGAAACAATAGACATTCAAATCACTTTGTCATTGTTTTCAGAAACCAAGAAGGCAACACAAGTCATTGCTGTCTCAGGTATTGATTCAACCCAAGGTTAATTAACATAAAACATCAAGGCAAACTCTGGATGAATGATGCAATCGAAACAGTGTAATCCCACACACCACAGAGTCAAAACACAGATTGCATTTCATTTCATCATGACTCCTGGCAAAAACGTTTTGTAGATGATATTCTTCCATTTCTCTAGTCTTTATAAATACTTTGCATCCTATTGTTCATTTTATATCTTATGACATCTTAAAGAAAAGTGATTTTGGAAATGGCTGAATACTTAGCTCATATAAAATGTCCTGCATAGCATGGCTACAGAACTATTAATTGGTACTTGAAAGAAGTTTCTATAGTTCAAGGTATGAAATGTTCATTGTCCCAACACTTGCCACACTATACTTCCAGCATCATGTACTTACATGTACTTCTCATAAAAAGCTTTCAGATTTATTGGATTATATTTTCATTGTCCAGTACTGGCTGTTGTTTAATGTTTTTCCTTCAAGTGAGAGCACATGATGTTATTCCCTTACTTCCTATTTCTTCAAAATGTGCCAAATGAGCCGCCCACACTCTAATCTATAATACCTGGGGGGTGTTTCACAAAGACTAAGATTGACTTTAAGTTGGACTTACAAGTAACTATGGCAAGCCATTCATGCCACTATTTTCTCTCACCATTTACTGGTATTGGTCTCTCAAGGGAAGTACAAATCATGGTCACATATCTACAGAATTTACATTTTTTGATAGTTTATCATTGAAGGAAAAAATATTTATCTTGAGATTATAATGGTGAGAGCAAACAGTGGCATGAACGGCCTGCCACAGTTAAGTCTAACTTAAAGTCGATCTTAGTCTTTGTGAAACACTCCCCAGTACCTATTACCTCTTTCATATACCTCCATACAAGAATTCCTAGGAATTTATGACTGGAACCTCATAAAAAGAAAAACACAAACATTCATTTAAGTGCTGCTATCATGTGTACAAAATAGCAGCATCTTCCTGGAATTTGAGAGTTTATAAACAGAGAACACATGTTTGCTCTATACACCTATGATCAAAGGGCATTTGATTTCAAACTCGATGCAGGGTTTGCGAATAGGTGCTTGTAAAATCCATGCTTCTGTTATACAGCTTTTTCACATTTGTAAACACAACTTTTATTGCTTATTTAATGTGTACCGTATCATTGTAGTGCGCATACAGGCAAACCTGTCTCAATGACCACCTCCTTATAAAGGCCAAACGTCTACAGTAGTCACTATAACCTCCCTCAGAAAGAAATGTATGTTGAAGAACCTGTCTAGAAAGACCACCTGTCTACAGTGGCCACTTTTTGTGTTTCCATTTGGTGGCCTTAATAGACAGATTTGACTGTACATCAGCATGTAATAGGAGCATGTGTTTGTAAAATGGGATACATCATCTGTTTGGACTGAGCCACAAGAGAGTTAATTATGTGTGAAAGTATAAGAGTTAACGCCTTAGTGGCTCCAACAAGTGTTTACCTGAGAGCAGATGCTTTTAGCGAGCTTGGACTCATCAAGATTGTTGATCATGGTCTGTGCCACCTTCCTCTTCCATTCTGTGTCCACCCTGGTGGGTGTCTTAAATGGCTTGATGGATTGGAAGAACTGGAATGCAGAGAGAGAGAGAGAGAGAGCAAGAGAGAGAGAGAGAGAGATAGAGAGAGAGAGAGAGAAAGAGAGAGAGAGAGAAGAAAACAGCAGGACATGGTCATTATCACAATGAAGATATGAACTACATGTATATTACTGACTTTATCTACACGTACATGTCATCATCCAGCACGTTTCTACAGGAGATCAGGAAACTAACATTTTCACTATCCGGAATAGACCCTGAAAGTAACCCCCAGAGTTTAATCGGTCAGTTTCTACAGAAATTTTTAAAAGCATGCTGGTATACTGGATGTCTGGTAAGTGGGCAATGCATGCAATAATGCATTGTGTCACATGAGACATGACCTCACATGCTAACGCTTAAGTCTGGAAATATTGCTTCAGATCTGATAAGACATCATGGCTAATGGGTACCACCCTACCCAAATGTCCAAATCTAAATAGGGGTCAACACAGGAACCAGCATTTGTAAAATGGGTACACATTTCCCCTAAGTACTGAAATAACTGAAGCCCTAATGTATGCCAAATTAATGTTAAAAGTGGTGAACATGGGCCAGTTGTACCCCGTCGCTTATATTTGGCAGTAGGGGCCAGGTACCCCCCCCCCCCCCCCATTCCCCTTGAGGAAGAGAGGTTCTAACCAGGTGTGACTGTACTTCATGTACATGTAGACATACTAAGGGTGACTTTCTCAAAATCTATACCATCTTGACAAATGAATGAGCATCTTTAGTACTAAAAAAATAAAATAAAATATCAAAAGCAAATACAAACAAACAAAAAAGAAGGAATTCAACTTATTGATGTGTGTACACCCTGTGTGTTGACGGATTAAGGCTTTTATCTGGCTTCTAAACTCTGAGCATTTTTTAACCAACACAAAGCAGACCATGAACAAAGTGACGTCAATTAAAACTAGCAGGTTACAAGGTTACAACCTTTGTTAGTTTCTCTAGCTAATCAAAGGTCCATTGAGAGTAATCTCTATCAAGGATTTCATTCTCATTAGCAACTTCCAAATAAAGAATCTAGCTACCTGCTATTTACTAGTGGCAATGACTGCCAAATACTCAACTTCCAAAAGATTGTTTTTCTTTTCTGCAAGTCTTGTGAATATAAATGTTTTGAAGAATATGTACATTTTAAGCACATGTCATGAACTTTAACTCTTCAATTTGCTTCGTCGCAAAAGTACAATTGATGACATGATAAAAGACATTCTCATTAACTTCGACAAAATAGAAAGAAATCAAGCTATTTAAAATGATTCCTGCAAAACATGTTCTTCATTCAAAGCAGTGAAAGTCTGATAGAGATAAAGAAAAGTTATTTTGCTCCAGCAAATTTTGAAACATTTTAGTGCTTGATGTGTGAACGCAGGAAGGCAGTCTTGGATATCATCAGGGTCTAGCTAACCTTGTTCATCCATTTTTTTCTTTCTATGGGAAATGGCTCAAGAGGATAGCAAGATTCTTTCTAAGATCGAGATTGTCTACCAAGTCAAAGAATTATTAATTTGAATATATGAAATGTTCAGAAATATTCTCAATTTTATTATAAAACCAATCAATTTAAGAATAGCCCTATTCTCTATTTTGTACGCATCTTAAATGATTATTAGTCATAACAGTAACTTTCATGCACGTTGTATATTTGTTATGATGTTTAATAATGCTGCCTATTATACCTGAATGTATCTAATATATTTATCCTTTCATATGTAATTTATATTTGATGTTTACATGTATAATGCTGTATTTTGACCATTGTGATGTATTTTACCTTGTAAATGACCATGCAATTCAGCTTCGGCTGCAAGAACGTCATTTTGAATAAACCCTTATTGAATTGAATTGAATTATAGACCAAATGAAAGTTAAATCAATTTCATCAACACAACATGTACCAAACCATCAATGGCTGAAACAAACCTTTTCATATTATAAGCATCATCTTCATCAGAACCCAACTTTCTCTTTCACATAGACTTACATGTATTGCATAAACTGGATGACATTAATTCAGTCAATGCGCATGACTGTCATGTAAATATCCCATCAATCGATTAAAAAAGAAAGTGAAAAGATAATGTATGACACATGATGATGAGAAACATCTACATACAGGTATACATGTACCTAGAGCACTCAATCAGTTCATCAGTGTTGTTTTGTTCAAAGTCCACACAATCTTTGACTCAAGAGTATGCTTGATTGACAGAATTATACAGTATCACTATCAAACCCTAAATTCACAACCAAAGGGTATAACAGCATGTGTGTACATGTATGTTATACCCTTTTATACATTATATTCACATTCTACATCTGCATCTGTATGTACCGTGTACAAATGATTATGAGACACACTCTATTGTATAGATGTAACATATCAACTTTAATAGCATTTCTAGATAGATTACAGTACAACAGTTTAATTTGTGTTGTCATTAGAAAGAGAAAATTCGAATGAATGAAAAAGATAAACAGAATCCCCCCCCCCCCCCCCCCCTCAGCAGTTGCAATATAAAGTTGTTATATTACTTCGGTGCACCAACAATAGCAAGCCCTATTGAGTCTAGTCCCTGAAGGGAATTTGATCTGTTTATCAAAGATAAGGTATGTACAAAGCAAACTTAATATGTCAACTATGACTAGTATTAAGATCTGAATATCTTGGATGAATAAATCCTCTCTATACACACAGAGTAAGCAAACATGTGGTTTCATGAAGAAAAGTTCTCAGGCACATGTATGAGACAATACACTCTTGAAGTAAATATTACATGGAGTTATCTTTAGCATCGAAGACTATAAGTGTATTTCAAGTCCGTACAAAACTGATACATGGAAAGTAACTGCTTCTGTTGTTAATTATCACATACATACACATCTCTGGAGTCTGAACAATTAAAGAGAGAACTTTAATTTTGTATTGGGTAGGCATACATGTCTTTATTTAAAAAAAAAAAAATTGTTTTGATATTAATTAGTATAAGTCTTTAATTTGTTGCAACTAAGAGGCTAAACATAATTTGGTTCATTCCTATATTGCTAATAAATATTTCCCTACTTTTCATATCAAAAGAAATCTTGACTCTCTAGTTAAGTATAATTATTTGCTTGACTTTCCAAGTAACATTCCCCATGTTTATTACAATCCACTACACATTCAAGAGGAAAATGCAAACAGACCAAAGTGCCAGATGAAAGACAAATAACACAAACAACATAATTCTGTTTTGGGATTAGAATCTATATTTACAGATTATCTACATGAAGCCAAATAATCCTCAATTGAAACATTAAAATACAAGGTTTTCCCTTTATTAAGAGCTTATGTGGGGGTTTAAAAAGCTTTTCAGCTGATATTGGGATGGTTCAATGATTGACAAATAAAACAGATGTGTATAGCAGCAGGAATTACATGGTATAATATTCAAGTTACAGTTAAAGGTACTTTTTAGCCATTAACAAAAAAATTAAAATATCATGTGTGATATAAATGTACATGTACATGTATGTAAGGATCAAAAGCCATTTTGCAGTATCTTATCAAATGAAAATATTGAAATGCCACTAAGCAACATAAGCTGGGAGATTTGTTTTAAAAGAATGCAATAGACACTAAACTATACAGGCCTACATGGAGAAAAAAAAAGTGCTCAGCAAAATAGTGTGAGATATGTTTGGTATCTTTTATTCTGTTATGTTCATATGGATGTACATGTACCTGTCTGAACAGTTAAGTGTTTTTTTGTCTTTGTTGCTGTTGTCTTTCGTATGTGTTATGTGAACTTGATATATTATCTCTACACTGGTTTTTGTAAATAAATAGAATCTTGAACTTGAAGACCTAATGAAATCTTAGTGCATTGCAAAGTTCTTGCTCTTTGTTTCTAATAATGCATGGAAGGCCGTGATTATGTTCCAATTTAATTTTTAGCTGTTTTCAGTCTCTTTTAACATCCTCCATGGCAACAAAATACACATTAAAAAAAATGTTTCAATTTTATCAGTTTTCTGTACAGTCTTCCTCTGACACCACCCCCCCCCCCCCCCCACCCCCTTCCCTCTATTATGTTTATAGCACATTAGCAGAAATCATTCCATTAACCTCTAGGTGAGGAATATTCTTTAGAGTTTGACCCGTTGACCCCAAGTTCATATCTCACTATCTGTATTTTGTCTACATATAAATGAACTATCCATCCCGCAGTACAAACCAGCTGCTTGTCACACCATGTACTATAGAGCATGGGAACTGAAGTATGCCCAAAACCCATCTAATCAAGATCTTTCTTAGAGTATACCCCCCCCCCCCCCCTGTTTATTTTCATCTTGATGAACTCACCTCCTTCATGCGTTCCCATATGATCCTCACGACAGAAGAGCTGGTGCGCACACTGACTTCAACCTGATACGCTGCATTCAAAATCTGAAAGAAATCACATTCATCCTACAGCGTCATACACTTTATCAAGTTGATCATTATAAATTCTTTTATTTTTGTGTCGACACAGGTATATCATATCATCTAAAAAGAGAGATATACCGGTACAATGAAATAACCTCTCCCTACAGTTGTATATGAGCAGGATGGTTGGTCAAGTGGCTGGTGCTTACACAGTTGATAAAAAGGACAGTATTTATAGTAAACAGCTTAGTTATTTTCTACTTGCTGCTATGCTGTGACTACAGTGTATGTGGCCAAATTTTTTTTTTAAATTTAAATCTACCAATTTGTTAGTGACATTTCCTCTAGGTTCCTTCCTCTCTTCCCTCAATTCCCTGCATCCTTCCTGAAAAATGTTTGATACTTTTTTCCATGAACTGGTTACATTAGAATATGAAAAATATAAAAGCAGTTTAGAACTGGAAGGTTTAAAAAAAAAGAGATTCAGATTGCTTTTTTTTGTGGAAAATAGTTCACGATTTTTAGAAATCGAATGCGGTTAGAACACATAGATCCCAAAATGGAGGCCTTGTGCATAGGACCCCTGAGAAAAAACAGCTCCTAAATGTAAAACAAGGTGAATAGTCTCAAGTTTGTTCCAAAAAATGTATAGATAGTTTTCCTCCCATCCCTCCTGTAGAACATCAGTATTTATTATATTAATCTTCATCATGTGTCAAAGAATTGAACTAAGTAGAAAGATCTGCATAACTACTGGGGGGAAATAATGAAAGTCATAAGTCTCTGTTCATCCTACTGATATGCTCGTTGCCAACAGTATTAATTATTTTCTCCATTTCTTTCATCCCCTCACCCCCCTCCCCCCCCCCCCCCCCAAAAAAAAAAAAAAAATCTAAATATGGCTGCCAAGGTTTTTTCTGGTATCATTACCTGCTCATATCAAGAACCTTTTCATTTCTGAATTAAAAAAAAAAGGGAAAAGGGACTTGTCACTTGTATCATTTAGGTATGGGATACATTTCAGGGAATTGCCTTCATTTGAATGAACTCCAGTCCAAAGCATACCTGTCTGAGTGCCACAGTAGTAGAAGTCTCCAGATCCCCATCTATCTTCTCTAAGCTTGCTAGACATCTCTGAAGGGTTCCTAGGAAACTCTCTCTCAGCAGCTCCACAGATCCTATCAGCTTCTCTACAACGCTGGCATTGAGGCGGGCCAAGACCAGGTCCTGGATCTGTTCCGTACACCTCTTGATGTCCTTCTGGCTCTGGATCTTACCCTCCTGGCTTACTTCCAGATCTGTGACAAATAGAAATGAAATATAATTCATATAATCTGATAAAGTAACAACAATTAATTACAAGAAAATATGTATTACATCAGAATTTTAGTGGTATCATCATAAATAAGATTGCTTTATATGCACTCAAGTGAATAAACCCGAGGGATACTACAGGCTACATGCCTACAAAGTCAAAATAACTAGAATACAACATCATAATCATCCATACTTAATATCAAAAGTCAGTATGTGTCCTCTAATGAGGAGTTACTACTGACTCTTGACACTCTCTCCCTCCACTTCTTTTTGTCTTGAGCATTCCCCTCATTAAGACCAACCTTACTGGCTTTCTTCATCATATCTTTTGGATCCCACGATCTTTTCACAGGTTCATCATCTTCCCTTCTCAACCAGTTTCTTCCAGAACCAACCTTTCCACACCACACATGTCTCAAGATTGGACACCTTTTTCTACTGTCTTCACATTTCAAGTTTCTGAACTATATACCATCGCTGTTCAATATCACAAGATCTTGCTTTTTATTTTCATTCTAAACCTTCTGCCAGCTAGGATCAAGGCCAGCTCATTAAACTTTCTTTGTTACTTAGCCTTTATAAACAGAGAAGTTTAAAATTATGAAGGGTGTTAATTGCATTAAGCGATACAAGTTAACATCCTTCTGGCTCCATACAAAGGATGCATTATTTAACAAAATCAAGGAGGGGGGGGGCGCTAATCTTTTAAGCATTCTACAGTGTATACTCTAGTAGCAAAAGTGCAGAAATGATATATGCATGCAACTGACTGAATTTTCTTATATCTTATTTATTATTTAGAGCTAGCTCTCATCCTGTCATACAATATTACTATTTCCTCAAGAGCTTAAAAAGTGAATCACAATTCTAAACTCAGCAGTTCCATTGTTTACAACTGCACTTCCCTTTACTTTCAGACACTTACATATCGTCGGCCTTATGCCAAAAGGGCCTTAACTGCTTTTGGCCATTCCGAGATAATCGCGTTTAAAGGTTTTGGCCTCTCTAATAATCAAAAGTTTGTGGTCGTTTTTTTGCTTTTGAAGCCAATTTCGATAAATGTGTTAAGTTATTAAGTTTTACATGAAATGTGTTAAATTTGTTATAAAATATTCAGAATTGTACATGCTATGTGCAAAAAACATGTTAGGGCCTTTTTGGCATAAGGCTTGAATGTAGCGTATGTTAGCGTATGTTATGCCAGAAGGGCCGTAACCTACTCGGCATTATGCCAAAAGGGGCGTAACCTACGCGGCGTTATGCCAAAAGTGCCTTAACCTGCCGTTATCGTACGCGTAACTATGCGCGTAACTATGCGCGCGTACGCGCGCATAGTTAGCGCCCTTTTGGCATAAGGAAATGTTCTTGTTTCGCAGCACCTTTGGTTTGCCAGAAAGGCCCTCCTAACGCAAATGGATCATCCGTGGAGGTTAAGGCCCTTTTGGCGTAAGGAAAAAGATGAGATACGCGTTAAGGCCCTTTTGAAATTCATAATTATCTTCATAAATAAATCGAATTTCAACAAGTGAAGCACATCATTTTAAAGAGAATGATGAAATCTACAAGGTGATATTAATAACTCAATAACCCCCAAAATCGGGTTAAGGCCCTTTTGGCATAAGGCCGACGATATACAGTCTACATGTACAACTTTCTGAAAACAATGACATTATACATGTATGTACAGCGACTACAGCATCAAAATGATGTATTTCAGAATACATTAAAATGCAGTACAGTGTACTTCATGCATGTTCTTTAAATGTAAATATAAACTTTTAAGGTACTGTTCAACTTTTGAAAATACAAGTTCTTCAACAAAATCAAAATAAAATGGAATGGGAAGCAAGAATGACACCTTGGAAAATGATTCCTCTAGTTTTATGACAACTACATGTATAAATAGTTATACCATGGCACACTCGGTAGGGCTAACATAATTTTTCATATTGTTATCTGACTCAATCAATCAATTATCAATGAAAGCTAAACTGATAAAAAATAAACTAGATGGAATTTGACTGCGCGCAGTCAAAAATGATGCCTCCGCCATAGAGCAATTTTACAAACCAAAACGGAAGCAATTTTTAAAATTCAAGTTTGATTGTAATCAATCTGTCGCTTTTAATGATAATGCATTCACAAGCTATTTATAGTCGAACATAATGAGCCCTGTGACCTTTGCCCTCGTGACCCCAAAATTTAATCAGTTAGTTGGCTCTGCAAGATACATACATGACCCAAGTTTGGCAGGAATCCATCAATCGGTTCTTGAGATAACGCGATCACGAGCTATTTTTGTATACATAATGAGCCCTGTGACCTTTGACCTTGACCTCATGACCCCAAAATTTAATCAGTTAGTTGGCTCTGCAAGATACATACATGACCCAAGTTTGGCAGGAATCCATCGATCGGTTCTTGAGATAACGCGATCACGAGCTATTTTTGTATACATAATGAGCCCTGTGACCTTTGACCTTCGACCTCGTGACCCAAAAATCTAATCAGTTCATTGGCTCTGTTAGATACATATATGACCCAAGTTTGGCAGGAATCCATCTACCGGTTCTTGAGATAACGCGATCACGAGCTATTTTTGTATACATAATGAGCCCTGTGACCTTTGACCCTCGACCTTGTGACCTAAAAATCTAATCAGTTCATTGGCTTTGTTAGATACATACATGACCCAAGTTTGGCAGGAATCCATTGATCGGTTCTTGAGATAACGCGATCACGAGCTATTTTTGTATACATAATGAGCCCTATGACCTTTGACCTTTGACCTCGTGACCACAAAATCTAATCCGTTCATTGGCTCTGTTAGATACATACATGATCCAAGTTTGGAGGGAATCCATCAATTGGTTCTTGAGATAACGCGATCACGAGAACGGGACGTACGGACGGACGGACGGACGGACGTACGGACGGACGGACGGACGGACAACCAGAAAACATAATGCCTCCGGCTACTTTGTAGCGGAGGCATAAAAAATAGTGTACATGTATACCCTTTGTAAATCAAATTGTATTCTCATTTGACAAAGACCTACATGTATTTTGCTTGGAGAACGTTTCACAACTGAAATCATTTACTTTTGTTTATACTTCAAAAGTAATCATTATTCAAATGAGTGATTTAGATCAGCATTAGTTTACCAGCCAACCCTACCCCTGTGTTTTCTTTAAAAAGTTGGTTGCCTGTTTCAGTGTAATGAAATCACCAGGATAATTTGTACCTGAGGAATTACTGAGGACAATTTTTGTTCACTCTTTCCAAGTTTCTTATCGCCCATACCACAATGAAAGCATGAACATTGAACATCAAACAAATGAATCACTTAGGTGCTTCCATTTCTAACTGTCTAACTGATATACTGTAGTGTACATGTACCTGTAAATGGATTGGGTAAACATCCCTTATTTTCCCAGGACACTTTTAAGAAAGAGGATTGTAAACCAATCTTATCTCCAAGTTAAAATTTATCACAAAACAAACATTTGCAAACTAGTGAAAAAATAACAAAGTCTATCTGATAAAATATGAACACTGCAAGTCATTTACATTTGAGGTAATATATTCACATTTCACAATAGTAAATGTATGAGTAGTACTGTATCATATGACTATCAGAGGCATTTTGAATTTAGACTAATTTGCTTGGGAGGTTATAAAGTGTAGTACTTGTATAGCATTGTTTACTTAATGTTAAACAATGAGTGAGGGACATGTTTATGTGTTTAGATTTTATAGATGTGTACTATTTTGATATGTTAATTTATGACTAAGGAGTGGAACATGCCAATGATAAAATTTAAACTAGATGTAATTCGACTTCGCGCAGTCGAAAATGATGCCTCCGTCATAGAGCAATTTTACAAACCGAAACGGAAGAAATTTTTCAAATTCAAGTTCAATTGTAATCCATTAACATGTTCTCAGAATATCGTGATTACAAGCAATTTCTCATATACATATACATACATGCCAACATTTGAAAATCAGAAATCTGTACAAATTATGCTATTTTCAAAAAAAAGAGGAACAATCCTACTCTCCTATTCAATACTACAGACAAATTTGTACAGGAAGAGGAACACCTGCATTAAAATGATAATTATCTTCTCCCAAAAAGAGGAATGTTCCTCTTTAATCTGAACAGTTGGCATGTATGCATATATGACCCTTTGATCTTTGACCTCATGACCCTAAAATCTACTCAGTTCATTGGCTCTGCAAGATTTCCTGAGTTTAATAGTAATCCATCTGTCAGTTCTAATGAGAATGCGTCCACAAGCTATTTTTGCATACATAATGAGCCCATGACCTTTGATCTTATGAACCATTCATTGGCTCTGCAAGATACATAAATGATCTAAGTTTGGCAGGAATCCATCAATCTGTTCTAATGATAATACGATTACAAGCTATTTTTGCATACATAATGAGCCGCATGACCTTGACCTTTACCTCATGACCCCAAAATCTAATCAGTTTGTCTTCCTATGGTGATACATACTATCCTTAAGTTTGAAGTTTTTACATCTCCAGTGGTTCTTGAGATATCATGATAACAATCTCAATGTATGGAATTTCATAAGTTGACCTCTATGACCCTTGAACTTTGACCTACGTGCTCCAAAATGTAATCAGATTGTTTTCCTATAGTGATACACACTATCACTAAGTTTGAAGTTTAAATCTCCAGTGGTTCTTGAGATATCATGATAACAATCTCAATGTATGGAATTTCATAAGTTGACCTCTGTGACCCTTGACCTTTGACATACGTGCTCCAAAATCTAATCAGATCGTCTTCCTATGGTGATACATACTATCCTTAAGTTTGAAGTTTAAATCTCAAATGGTTTTTGAGATATCGCGCTAACAAACTCAATACAAGGAATTTCATAAGTTGACCTCTGTGACCTTTGACCTACGTACTCCAAAATCTAATCAGATTGTCTTCCTATGGTGATAAATACTATTCCCGAGTCTTAAGTTTAAATCTTAAATGGTTCTTGAGATATTGTGATAACGGTCAAACGGGACGGACGTACGGACGGACGTACGGACGGACAACCCGAAAACATGATGCCTCCGGCACCACCTTCGGTGGCGGAGGCATAAAAATATTGAGAGGACAAACCAAGATTAATTCCTTTACAGGTATCATTTAACAATGTTAAATCTGAGATGCATGACCTATGTGTAACCAGTGTCTGTGATATAGTGTAATATTGAAGCTCCCCAAAAATTGTGTTTCAAAATGATCATGAAGTGCCTCAAAACAGTAAAAATCTTTGAGTGACCGGTTTTACCATACCGGTACTCATTTTCCCCAATAGACTGTAGTCTATTAAAAACTGTTGGGAAACAAAAACTAAAATATCGAATTTTCAATCATAAATATCTTGATAACCAGACAGGCGAGCGGCTTGTAAAAGTCATGGGATTCCTGACTGACCTAAAGGTTTATAATTATGATTGCAGCATGAGCTAAAATCCATGATTTTGTTTCAGAATCTGAGGCAATGTTACCAAGTCACTTTAAAACACTCCACCTCCCCACTTCCCTCTTCTCCCAATGGGGACAATGGTCACTTCCTGCAAAGCATGCTGTAAAATTATACTGCTTTGTTACTCAGGGTTGCTATGGTCATGACAGTTTGGGATCCCACAACACCAGCATCATGATATCCCACACCTCTGTGAGCACCAGTGAATAAAATACACGGGGGCTCGGGGCGAATTAGCCCCCGAAATACCCAAAAGAGCCCCCGAAAATCAGAAAAGAGTCCCCATAAATTTGCATAGAGTTCAATGCAAAACAAATTTTAGAATGTTATATTCATGCAGGCAAGCTTGAAAAGTAGCCCCCGAAAAATAAATATTAATTTTTTCCCTGGTGAGCACCTAGCTTGTACAGGTATCCTAGCTGCTCCCATACACATGTAAGTGGTATACTAGACTGGTGAGTGATTAATGCTGATGATTGATTGCAATGACCATAGTTCAACAATGCTCGTACGCGCGATTTTTTATAAAATGCTTAAAATGACCTGAAACGTATGCAAAATAAATTTGAGACGATTTTTGCGCGCGCACTGACGCGCGGACGTACGCGCACGCGCGCGTTTTTTGACCTGAAATTAACTGGACTGATATTGACCTTGATCATGATAAATATGAATGAGAAATACCTTTTGGTTATGAAGATATGATCAAAAAATTATTTTCAGAAAATTTCACAAAATGGCGCCTAGATGACGTCATCAGTCAAGGTCAAGGTTGGAAACCTCAGTGTGTTTTGTTTATATGCCTATACCAGAGCTGCCAACCTCCAGAACAGAAAATCAGTAATCACAAGGCTCAAAATCAGTAATTTTGGGTATAAATCAGTAATTTCCTATGCGGCGCTATGACTCTAATAAAAACGGCACGCCAACATTGCACAGACACATGATTATCTGAAATTTTTGGTGATTTTACTCACACAAAGTTGTTAAATAATGAGTTTCATATCATCACAACACAGTCTTCCAGGAAAAATGGGGGGAAAAAAAAAAAAAAAAAAAAAAAATCATTTTTTTTTTTTTTTAATCCGTAATTTTAAACAACATTCCGTAATGGTCGTTAATTTCCGTACCAATTACGGGAAATCCGTACTAGTTGGCAGCTCTGCTATACATACATGTATGTGTGCCAAATGTCAAGGCATTTGATTGAGCTATTTTCAAGTTATCTTGTTAACAAAAAAGTGGGTGGAAAAACTGGAAATAAGAAAAATAAACTAGACATAATACTTGTTTGGAACAAGTATAGGTGGGCTGGTCAACTAAAATTTGAAAACAAAATAGAGCAAAAATAAGCGAGAAACTGCTTTAAAATTCTTAATAAACAATATCATGTAGATTCAGTACGTGAACGAAATTCACCTTCTATAGTCATAACACGCAAATTGTGAAATTTCTGACATGAGGCCTTTAATCGAAATTTTTACTCTGATGACGTCATCAAAATGAAAAGTGGTAATTATTGAACTTGTAGAGAATTATCTTAGCTACAACATATCGAAATTTTGAAGAAAATTGATCAATATATACAGAGATATAATCAATTTTACATAAATATGCTGACTTCATAATATGCAAATTCGTATTTTGAGTTCCAAGGCTATTTTGATTATGTCACGATACACTTAATGGCAAAATGAGACATGGAATCATATCTCCGACTCATACTTTATCTAAATATGAAAAAAATTGAAGGTCACGGTTCATTCCAAAGAGCTATAATGGATTTTGTATACCGGTAGGCATGTTTTTGCCCATATATGCTATGTATTAAAAGAGCTCGCGCGCACGGTCATTTATCTTGAATTACGCTCATCTTGTTATTAATGGTCATAAAGAGATAAACATGGTATCAAATTCCTCGAAAAAATATGAGAAATATCATAAAACGAAAAAAATGGCAATTCTATGTTTTGTAATGGTGTTACGCGCGAAAACGCGCGCGCATGCGCTTGTGCGTGATTTTTTATAAAATGCTTAAAATGGCCTGAAACGTATGCAAAAAAAATTTGAGACGATTTTGAGCATTTAAAATTTTTGCGCGCGCACTGACGCGCGGACGTACACGTACGTGCGCGTTTTTTGACCTGAAATTGACTGGACGGATATTGACCTTGATCATGATAAATATGAACGAGAAATGAATTTCGGTTATGAAGATATGAACATGAGTTAATATTCACAAAATGGCGCCTAGATGACATCATCAGTCAACGTCAAGGTTGAAAACCTCAGTGTATTTTGTTTATATGCCTATACATACGTGTGCCAAATGTCAAGGCATTTGATTGAGCTATTTTCAAGTTATCTTGTTAACAAAAAAGTGGGTGGAAATAAGAAAAATAAATAAATAAATAAATAAATAAATAATAAAGGCAATTTTAACAAAATTATAAGGTGGTCTGTATTAGATACAGCCCACCTGATAAATAAATAATAATAAAGGCAATTTTAACAAAATGTCAAGGCATTTGATTGAGCTATTTTCAAGTTATCTTGTTAACAAAAAAGTGGGTGGAAATAAGAAAAATAAATAAATAAATAAATAAATAAATAATAAAGGCAATTTTAACAAAATTATAAGGTGGTCTGTATTAGATACAGCCCACCTGATAATGTCCAAATGTCGAAAACCAATTGAATATGTTAAGTATTGGCTGAGATATGACCGTCTGAATATACAGTGTACTCCCCATAGGAACTCAGTGTTATATGCTCTGGCTCCTAATGGTTAGGAGCCAGAGCTTATTAACACCGAGTTCCCATAGGACATATATTCACTCAGATGGTCATATCTCAGCCAATACTTAACATATTCAATTGGTTTTCGACATTTGGACATTATTTTTGATGTTCTTTCGGAATATGAAGAAAAAATTGAGAAATTCTAAAAATAGATTTTTTGATGACGTCACACTTCACCACTCTATAGGAGTACATGTAGGTTCATGGTCTGACACATGTTTGGACACCTAAACGGTACAGACATTGAACATCATGTAGGCTTTCTATAACTCGATTGACCCTGCATTTAGATCAGGTCAAGATTAAGATTATCCAAAGTCCATAAAATAATGACATCCTCAGGTGAGACAGCTGTCCATAGTCGATAGTACTTGGTTGCTCATCAACATACTTTGGCCTGTATTATGTAATGCAAAATCATTCCACCAAGTATCAGCCAGGCTGAAATAGGATGCAATATTTCTCCCACATTATAGACTGTGATTTTCATAAATCTGTGTATCATTGAAAGTAATAAATGAGAAATTTAAAATGTGTCTGATTTTCCTGAAATCCTCTTTTACCTTTATTTCTGCTTTAATTGAAAGTGGATTGGATTGGTGGGGGGGGGGGGTATGGCACTTTCTAAGTTCCCATACCCCCACCTTCATCACTTTCAACGCAGATGAGTTTTACCCCCTTGTGCACTCTTTCTCTGTGACAGGAAAAAGACTATCTCTCAATTTCCCCCTCCTTCCAGCTGCAACATAACAGACTTTGAGACATTGCTGTGTTACAGAGCTGCAGAGTGAACTTTGCACGACCTGTACCAATGAATCATTCATTTACATCAATCTAGAAAATGCTGGATTAGGGACTTTGTACACAATGACCATTGTTTATCCACTTTTTGTTTGATTGTCTGAGGTACAGGTGTGCGAATTCTCACTAGAATGAACAATGAATCCAAATTATTTCTGAACATAAACTAAATGGACATGTGGATCTAAAAACAACTGCTTTTAAGGCCAAATGAAAAATAAAAAACATGTTTAGCGTCCTGCCTTTTTGAAAAATAGGAAGGAGAAGGCCCTGCACAACCTCTATACATGTACATGTAGGTAGACACTATTGTCATGATGTCGATTCTTCCTGTATAAAGACTAGGGAAAGTATCCTTTATAAATTTACCTTTGATGGGGTCCTAACTCACTGGTTACACCGTGGTCAGGCCCTGGTTTGGCAACTTTTGGCCTACTTGGTTGCAAGTGTAAATGGCCCTAATCATATAATGAACGATCTAGGTCTACATAAAATAACACAGATATTGAATTACAGATCATCTCATAGACAGACAATGAGGCATTGTTTTATCATACTTAAAGCCAAAGGGATAGTTGAGTTATGTTGGAGAGGGGGCTACAAAAAATATTTTTTTGTGAGGTAATGAAAAACTGAGTGTCAAATTTGAAAGAACATAATATTTAAATGGCAAAATCATCTTTGTTTGATCAAAATTGGTTCAGAGACGGCTGAAATATATAACGATTTCTAATACTTGTGTACACTGTACCACCACAAATATTAGGGTAGATATTTTGAAAAATTTGAAAAAACCGTTGAAAAAACGAAATAACGCCTTTTACGTCTTACTTCAGCCAATGCAGATGTTGGCTTTTTTGTTAGCATTTTTGTGTTGCTTATTATTACGCACAACCAGCCGGTCCATGTATTGTTATTTTTAATTAAATAATTAATTACCGGTCACCATTGTTTTTTTAAAGTGGAGCTGAATTGGTATGCTCGTATTGGCTAAATTTCACAGATTTTGGGGTCTAAAATTACCTTCATAGCAATTTTACAATGTAGGTTCTAAAAGGGCACTAGAAATATCATAGATAAGAATAAGAGCAATAACCATGCACTTTGAAGGCATTTGCGATCTGAAAACTAACTCAACTATCCCTTTAAAGAGAAAGTTGAGTTCTGGGAAGAGGTGAAAAATAATTTGTGAGCATTACTCATTCTTATTATGCAAGTGTGGAAGAACATCAGATAAGACATGTTCCCTGAAAAGCATGGCTCTTCAAATGCCTTCATATTCTAAATATGCATATAACATCGTAAAAATCGGGGGGCCGGCTTTTTACGCCACGTGTTCGTGTAGTCCCATATACATCTTTCTGTGTACAGCGTTTGTAACTTTACCAAGACATGGCCAAATTTCTTATCATTTTGATGATTCCAGAACCTTGCAATACACACAAGTTCTTATATGCTAGATGATCAACCTTTTCTGGTCGGTTCCACACCGTTTCTTTCACAATGCAATCGCATGACCAGAACTCAACTTCATCTTTAACACACAGTTGCAGATATTCATGTGTGAGTATGGGGGGGGGGGGGGTTGAGTGGTTGACAGTGTACACATGTATACATGTATGATGTAGCAAGATCCAATATGTGCTTGCATTTATTAGTTCCTGACTATTATTATTCTCTACATATATGCACACAAACATGAACGTAAGTAGGCTTACAGGAAGTTTGATGTATCATACTGCAGAGACACACAGTGTATGCGCTGCATTTAATAGGCCTCACACAAACATGTGCACCTACACGTCTAAATAGGATTCAAGAAATTGTACAGCTGTCAAAAGTCAACTAAATCTTTCTGACTGAGTCATTCGTGTCACTGGAATTCAAGGACTTAAGTCCTGCAAAATAATATCTTAGGATCAGAATCATGTACTAACCCAAGGTTCAGACTAGCAGAATTCATCGTCTATGATTGATAAGGGCAGGGTTTATCGTGAGTACGAAATGATGATTGACCGGCTGTAATGTAAACTAGTTTCTTCATACAAATCTGATTGCCAGTCTGTACAGTATGCCCCTTTCCTAATCCTATACAATGATTCTTTATATACAACCTTTCTTTATACATGTGCAAGCTTTTGTATAAATTTCCTTGAACCAGCTACCGGTATACAATGTACTATGTAGCTAGTATACACTTTGTAGGACACAGGGACAACTTCTGCATTCACAGAATACTGAGTGCAACCTTTGTGCTCAATACCCTCTTCATCCAGGAAATCTAATAATCGTCAAAAAGGAAAGATATTTGCTTCAATTCCTCCCAGTTTCAAACGTTTTTGCGTTTGGAATGTACTTTTTGGAGGTTGGTTGGGAGGGGGGGGGGGGTAGATGGTAGAGACATGAATCGGCTGTTCATTGTGGAAATTTGAAAGATGGCAAAGTTCTTTCCAAGGATGTATTGGTCCTAAAGGAGATCTGGATCTATAGTCTCCCCTCTCTACAAAAACTATTCCTGCTCATGTTTGTATCTAGATACAGATAGCTACATTTGCAGCCTCCATATTCACTCAAATTAAGACATTCTATATGTACAGTACCCACCTCTCCCTTCTCTTCTCTCCCCCTGTCCTTCCACTTTACACTTGCACAGGTGTATGTGAATCCATTTTCACTTGATTCTTCATTATTCATAACATTGTTCATGAGTCTTAAACAGGTTTTTGTTATATTGCTAAATAGACAGAATACTGTTTGTAATTTCTTTCTCAAATGTTTATATCTCGTTATTCATTTCCTTTCTATATATGTTTTTGTATTTGTTTCACTGACATGTAAGTTTCAACTACTAGTACTTTCTGAGACTTCCCTTTGCTATATGTTTTGCCATTGGTATGTACATGTAAATGTCCATTCATCATGGCATTCAACGAAAAAAATACACGGTGGCGACGGGCGATTCGCCCCCTAAACCTCTGAAATCGCCACGGTAAAGATCAAGACGAGGGCGAAAAAAAATCAATATATCTTGGAAAATCGCCCCCGCCATGAATTGATATTCCCTTGGAATTAATAAATCAATTTATTGGTGTGTCTGAGTGAAATCTCCGTTCCAACTACCAACTCCAAAACTAGAAACTTCCATCAACATTTTAAAAGTTTTGTGAGTTGCAGCGGATCGGCGGTCGTACCTACTGTAGCTAGATCTACAGCGGTATCCGCCTGCCTGCGCCTAAGCTCCCGGCGGCCGGACAGGCCACCGGCCCCGATGTAGTTTCGCGCACAGCATGAATGCACACGCAGTTCGCACACGTTCACAATACACAGAATCGTACTAGCTCAGCTCCAGCGCGCACCCGCACGCTCCTAGTATGATTGAAGCAAATAAGTATTTGCGAGTGACGAGAGCTGAACTGCTAGCGACCAAATTGGTACGTAATATGTTTATTTAGTCTTTTTTCTGGCCCTAATTTTTATCATGGACAATGCAATCCCATTAAAAAAAATGTTATTCTGTCTAAAATTGTGTTATTTATAAGTTAAAACCATTAAATGCGAGTATATTTTTACTGTTGTCCCACATACTGATATATTTGTTATCACGAAACGTGCAAAAATCAATGCCGGATTTTTTCCTGTAAAATCGGTATAAAGCAAGTTTCGTACACAGAAATTGAATTTTGTTATAACAAAACCGTAAATAAATATATAAAGGATGTTCCTACTCCTCAGAATTTTTCTTACAACTGTTTAATTAAATTAAATTATTTATATACGATCGATGCCAGGCCAATTGTCATGAGTGATGACGTCAATTTCTGTCTACGAAATGAAACTAGCTTTGGCTTGGCCTTTAGAATTAGAGTCTATAAAAAAATAAAAAAAAGGCCATGATTTTGCATGTTTCGGCATAACAAATACATCGGTATGTGGGACAACAGACAACATATTTACTCACATTTAATGGTTATAAATGTTATGAATAACACAATTTTAAAGGGAGTTAGTCTACTTTTTTTTTAAATGGGATTGCATTGTCCACGATAACAACTAAATTTGGGACAGAAAAAAAGACTAAATAACATATTACCTACCAATTTGGTTGCTAGTAGTATGATGGCTAAGGAAAAACACAACTTATTGTTACAGCTTACAATATGGCTTTAAGGAAGTAGCCCCTTGGTTTTTTTTAGGCAATGGGGAAAAGTAGCCCCCATAAAAAATTAATTCCTAGCCCGCGTGTCAGTGATAATATTTTCTTAGGATATGAAAAACGAACAGTTAAACAAAACACTCCTTTTGACAAGTTTTAGTTACATGTATATGTAAATCATAAAGCCACACGTTTAACACAAAGTGAATAAATCCTGGGTATCTGAATGTCTGCAATACTCTACATGACATATGTACGCTACAATTGTATCTATATTTGCCTTTGCTTGGAATTTAATTAGGTGAAACCGTGTTTTAAAAAAATACAACCTTAAAAAAAAAAAAGCCCCCCTGAGCTCCAAAATAGCCACCGCAAAATAATTAAGGGGGGCTATTTTTTTAAGGAAAAATCTGAAAAGAGCCCTCGTAAAAAAAAAAGTAAGTGGTAAAGAAAGCTTGAAAACTGACGTCACTACCACTGTAGCACACAAGTACCCCAAACAAACAGATAAAACCTTTACCTGAGCAGCAATTGTTTTTACATTCTTCGGTGGGCACTTTTATGTTTAAGACCGATTTATTGTGGATGAAAGGGCTTCCAAGAATCTTGTTGTGGGTAAAGAAAGATGAAAATGACCTTCATAAAGTCACGGCCTTGCACGTACATGTAGGCCATATTCTTGGGCAGCTACATGTACAAATCACTTCAACAAGTTAAAGGGCAAGTCCACTCCTAAAATAAGTTACTTTCAATAGCAGCAGAAAATTCAGACGAACCAATCATAAAAAGTTTTAGCAAAATTGGATAACTAATAATCTCTATTATATTTTCATCTTAATTACTACTGTTGCCACATCATACATGTAAAGTGTACATGTACATGTACCTCATGACAAAATCAAGAAGACAATGAAATTACTTGATGAAGAAAAAAACTGTATACACTGTATATTTAAATGAAGATTTATAATAACAGTGGAGGCTTGTAAACAGGCAACTTGTGTCATAAACTCAAATCGCTTATCTGAACAAACCAACACTTGACAGACAAAATAAAACCCAAATGATTTATTTTTAGTTTACAAATTCACTAACCACTTGTGTTATTATTCCAGATTGGAATCATGTTCTACATGAATGCAAATGTACTTCGTCAAAATCAATCGGCACTTGAATGATGAATGACATTGACCATACTTTTTATGAACTTGAAGCTTGCAAGTTGCAAAATCCCTGACATGAAGGAGCCATGTGATCAACAAGTTCACCTTGACCAAGGCCATGTCTACTTCATGTTTGTTTACTTGATCAGACAGCCCTACCATGGCTGACCATGTACACAATGCAAGCATCAATTCAATGCACTTCCAAACAATGGAGAGCAATTGTCTACAAAATAGGTTTCCCTAATCTTATTGACTGGTTTAGGACAAGTAGCAAATACATCACATATATATGTACACAGTACATGTATATAATCCTCAATCTATCATTGAAAGGGAAGGGGGGGGGGAGGGGGAGGGGATTACCGGTAGTCATCAATTTACTGTTGATGAAAGGGGTTCCAAGAATCTTGTTGTAGGTCAAGAAAGATGAAAATGACCTTCATGAAGTCATGGCCTTGCTCGCAGACCACATTCTTAGTGCATCTACATTGTACATGTACAAATCACCTTCAACAAGTTAAGTATGTACAGAGTACACAATAACATGTGCATGCTACAAACGTGTTGTATGCCCAACTTAGATCACACACACACACACAGTATTTACTATTTACCACATATTACAAGAAGTAGAAGAGATTTTTAAAAAGGATTGATTCCAGAAAAAACTACCTCACACTTTCTTAAAGTTGAAAAGAGAAGCAATATGTGCTACGATATAGCACTTCATAAAATCCAATGGAGATTTTCTTTAAAGGGTAAAATAATCTTCTTTTCATTTATCTGGTAGCTACAAATGTACATGCATATTGTATGTCTCAAATTGATACAAACCTGTAAATCTGTAATTTCCAGCTTGTTCAAGCAAGTCTTCTGTCATGTCTGCAACTGTACTCTGAATCAAGCTACGAAGCTGCTCCTGCTTTTGGTTAGTCAAGTCTTTCAAGGAATCAAAGAGTTCATTCTCCCTTTGTCTTGCATATTCAATTCGCTTTGGTGTCACAAGAATGTCTCTCTGCATGTCAAATGCTGTTGTAATGAACAGATTCATGCAGTGCTGGTGGAGATCGTGCATGGCAGTGCAGCATCTGATCAAGTAATATTGCAAGGAGCGACGAATGAATTGCACAATAGCTGCAGAGTTATGGAGGTCCTCCACCTGGTTGACAATGGTGAATACATCAAGGACACCACGCATTCTACCATTCTCTTCAGGAGAGCTGATGAAGCCTGCCCTGCTTAGCTGGTCTATCACACTTGGCCTGTCGTTCGGTGTAGGTCTGCACCTACGACGTAACCTTGCATCCAACCCATTGTGCCTTTCCCGCTCTCCCTCTATCCTCTCATCGGTGTCATATGCTGAATCCTCATCAAAGTCTTCATGAGCATCCTCAACGAGATGCCTTTCCCTATGGGCCACTACTGGTTCGCTCGGCTCCCTGCAGTCAACAAATAATATGGGGAGGGTTCCAGCACAATTCTGTAACTCCTGCAAATCACGAAGGTTCTCCTCGGATAACTGATCTTTGTCGAAACAGTACAAGAGCACTGGGAGTACATTATGAGTGCACACATTGTAAGCCTGTGATATTGATATTCCAGGACAGTTGTGTGGAGTGACAAGAATTTGAAGTTTGCATTGAAGAAGTGGATGATTCAGTGTTGCCTCTGTGGTTGCGCTTAGCATGCACGCATCTTTTTGATGTTCCTCCTTCACCAACATCTCCAATCGGGGAATCCCCGTCCAAGAGTTTCTCATCACCGGAGACCCTGGCTCTTCGTTGAGCAGCTCGAAGCTGTTGGTAAGGGTCAACCTTGTATTCCGCTGGGAGCCATATTTCAGGTGTACAGCTCGCCATGTCTTGTTGTTATCAGAGTCATCCACAATCTGAAAGAGGTCTTCCCTGAATATCTTGTTGACAAGGGTTGCTTTACTTGTGTAAGTCTGGCCAAAGATGACAAGAGCTGGTGGATTCTTTGTCACCTTTCCAACAATTTCATCTGCAACTGGTGGCAACACAAGGGTTGAGATTACTTCTGGAAATATAATAAAGATGAAAAATGACTCATGAAGTTAAGATCCTTTTGAATGTAAAAAGAACTGAAGTGTGCCTAATAAATATGTTACTTAATTGTTCTTAAATTTTGAACAAAATAACTTAATATTCAATTTACATCTAGAGCTACATACACATGTACGGTAGTGTAGATCAACATGTACATGACTGAAAGGCTGTTCACAAGGTACATACATAGGTTCTGAAACAACTCGTCCTCAAATACATGCAATGAGAAGAATACACTTAGAATACACTGTACAATGCGCCAAACTATTGAGGTCACTAGTAATGACAATATCACTGAGGATATTTGCCAAAAAATAGTTACTTTCAATCATTTTGTGGTCATTTTCTATTTTCTTAGTAGTAGGAAATCAGTGTGAAATTCATGTCACATCAGACGGCAGCAAAAATCGAGATTTACCAGTTACCACATACATGTACTGTACATGTATGCATATAGCTTAAACTTTAAGGAGAAGGTTGAGTTCTGGGGAGAGGTAAACAATAATTTGTGAGCGTTACTATTGTTATTATGCAAGTGTGGAAGAACATCAATCAGAAGAACATCCATCAGAGAAAAAATGTTCCTTGAAAAGCAGGGCTCTTCAAATGCCTTCATACAGTAAAAGTTTTAAAATGAGGCCTGATTTTTATGCCACATGTTTGTGTAGTCCTTGTGTACAGTGCTCGTTACAACATGTACTTTACCAAGACTGTGCCAAAATTCTTATCACTTTGATGACTCCAGAACCTTGCACTCCAATACTGATTATCAACCTTTTCTGATCAGTTCCACATCGTTTCTTTCACATTACAATCTCATGACCAGAACTCAACTTTATCTTTAAATTTACCCTTTGTATTTGTTGAACAAAATATTTAACAAGATCATCAATATAACTGAAGACACATGATGCATACAAATGTGTTCATGATACGATGATCTATTCACACTTGCGTTGAGGATTGCGTTGAGGATGTACGCACCTAGTTATGGCCATGAAGCCATCTGGCTGAGTATACATTATGTGCATAAACAGCATCAACAAGAGCAAAAAGATCTAGTATCTAGTAATTGCAATGACGACCTTCGTCATTGCCTTGTTTTTTTTACAGGTATTCTTGTCTAACAGTTACAGCTGACTAGTTTGCAAAGTTGGAGTTCAACATATCAAATAGTCTAAACACTGAATAAACTTGGTAAATAATGTCATTTCTAAATATTGTCTACATGATCAGATGATAGATCTAAAATGTAGCAGAAAAATTGAGTGAAGTTGTAAATAAATAAATTGACTGGAAAATGCAAAATCTGATATAAATCCCATCATAAGACGCCCACACAAAATCATGAAAAATCGCCACACAATTGCAAAACTAGTCTTTAGTAGGCCAGGGAGGTGGGAAACCTAGGGCCTATAGTATTGTACTGGCCTGGCAAAGCACAGTCAGTGTCATTGATTGACCTCAGACTAACTCGACGCGAGAACTTCCAACTTTTTAGATAAAATCTTTTTATACATTACCCTCTTCAAAATGATCTGAAGTTTTCAGTTCTGTCAGACAGTTATTAGAGTCGAATATAATCTTCTTCAGATGCTTGGTCAGCCCTCCAAAATGTTTGACTTCATGGGCCAGATCTCGACCCCGAGCTCGCGAGCTCCCTAACCGCCTGGCAGACATTTTGTTTACATCTGGCTCAATTGCAAAATTGTGAATGAGCGATCAGATTTCCTGCAGAATTGAAAACAAGTACAAGTCAACGCAACGGAGCAGCTGATTCGGTGTTGCTGTCCTCTATCGTCACAAGTCATGTGATTTCATGCAGAGAGTTCATGGGGCCATCCTTAGTTAGTTGGTAACAATACCTAGTTTAATAGTTAGGTGGGCCTTTTCCTTCTAACTTTACACATGAGCGGACCCAGGGAGAGAAAGGTATGGGGCACACCCCTGGCAAAACCAAATATAATAGAAATTTGCCCCCTAAATTGTGCCTTGTAATTATGCCGCCAAAATAATAATAGTGTATTATAGCAGCAGTTTTAGACCACAAGAAGATATTTGGATAATAATGATAACCTTTTTTGGGGGGGTGGGGGGGGGGGGGTGGGATGCAGAGGCAGCGGAGCGACTTCCAAAGTGCGGGGCACCGCAAAAAAGGGCCATTTCTGGAGAGAAAAAAAGGGCACCTTCAAAGGGAAATCTGAAAGCGAAAATATACAAGTTTTTAGATATTGGTATATACCCCTATTATTATGGTTACATTATCAGGGATGATTTCCATATATTATGCATTGCAGTTTGGTGTGATGGTCTGAAAATTCATTTGCGTGCGAGCAAAAATGTTAAGATTTGTTAGGTCGCAGTGCGAGAAATTACATCTTATAAAGAGGAAAAACCCAATGCTGATGGGGTTATAGCACATTATCAAAACGGAAGACTGAAAATACCTTTAATAAGTAACGGCCCTACATGCAAACGAGCGAGCTTTGGGGGAAATTTCTCTTAGTCGCTTGAAATTAGAGGCACGTTTAATGATGAGAGGAAAAGGGGACACTTATCGAAAGGGATAAGACAAGAAAAGGAGCACGTGTCAAATTACAAAGGCTAATTATCAGAGGTGAAAATGGGGCATTTCTTACACCTAAAAAAGAGGCACTCACCAAGGATGAAAAAAGGCACTTATGACAATGGGAAATGGGCAATTTTGTCGACGGAAGAGAAGCACCCATCAGATTTTGATAGGGGCATTTATGAAAAAGGGATAGGTTCCTTATTAGAAAGGAAAAGGGGCACGTATCATTGTTAAAAGGTAAATTATCAGAGGTGAAAAGTGGCACTTATCGCATCTGAGAAGGGGCACTGACCATATATATATATATATATTTATATAAACGGGGCACTAATAATTAAGGGAAATTTGCATTTGTTGGCAGAAAAGGGGCACCGATCAGATTTTAATAGGGGCATTCATCGGAGGTGAAAGGGGGCTTTTATGAGAAGGAGGAAGTGGCTCTTATTAAACAGAAAAAGATGAACATGTTAAAATAATCAGGGCACTTATCAGAGATGAAAAGTGGTAATTATGAAAAGGGGAAGGGGCACTTATAAGAAGGAAAAAGAGCATTTATTAATATTAGGAAGGAAAAGGAGGACGTGTCAAAATAAAAGGGGCGTTTATTAGAGATGAAAAGAGCACTTATCAGGAGAGGAAGGGGCACTTATCAAAGTAAAACGAGTATCTCTCAGAATTGAATAGGGTCATTTACAAGAGATAAAAAGGGGCATTTATGCAGCAGTGGAAGGGGGCGTATGGGAAAATGTAAGGTGCGCTTATCCAAGTTAAAAAGGGTTAATTATTAAACGGGGAAGGGGCACTTCTTACAAGGCAAAAGGGGCACTTGTCAAAAAAAAAGTGACACCTCTCAGAATTTAATAGGGTAATTATCAGAGGTGAAGAGGGCACTTTTCAAAAGTAATAAGAGGCGCTTCGTACCTGGAAAGGGGCACTGGTTAGAGATTAAAAAGGGGACTTGTGAGAATGAAAAATGGACACTTATTGCAAAGGAACATGAGAACTTGTCGAAGAAAATTGGGTACGTGTCAAAATAAAAGGGGCACTTATCAGAGGTAAAAAGGGGAAGGGGGCACTTAAACAAAATAATAGGGGCACTTGTCTAATTAAAAGAGGCACTTTTCCTATGTAAAAAGGGGCACTTCTTACAACGTCATAGGGGCACTTCTCCTTTGTAAAAAAAAATGTGGGGTACTTGAAAAAATGGGAGCGCCGCCTCTGGTAACCTTTTTTTTTGGGGGGGGGGGGGTAATAGAGTACTAAAATGCGGTATGGTATCAATCCTCATCATCCTAGTCCACAAAAATCCAAAAAGGCCATTTAAAATGAATATTGCCCGTGCGGGTCCCTCACGGCGGCATCTCGAAATGTACAACGCAGTTTTAAATACAGGAGATGCGAATACCAGAGGACACCTACAGAGTGAGTCGGAAAAAATGTTCCACTTTTTAAAAGTTGTATTGTTTGAAGTATGAATATTTAATCATGAGTTTCATGATATGTCTTGATAGATTTATCCTCCCAGTACATTTAGGTACCATTTTCATTTGAATCTCTGCATGCATGACTGAACATCAGACAATCTTTACAAGACTGCTAGATCGATCTCACTTAATTGAGCCAAGTTGCTGGGTGAGGAATAAAATAATGTTTTGAACAAAGACAGCCAGTTTTTTTCAATTATCCAATTAGCCAGACAGACAAAAATACACAAACACACGCACACGCACACGCACACACACACACACGCACACACACACATACGCACACACAACACACACGGTGACAATTGTTTCATACTTACCCCTTTTGTGATTGAGCATTGATTTTTATCAAGATCACTGAATGTTTAAGTGGCATAACCATACAAATCTTTCCCTTTTGTACACATTCACTACCACCATCATGTCATCATCATCATCATTGCCATCATCTTAATCTTCATCATCATCATTATCATCATCATCATCATCATCATCATGAAGCACAACATCCGCCAATACGCACCAAGAGGACAGCGGCCACTCAACTTATCGTACGATAACAAGAATTCCCGACAAAAAGTAACAGTTTGGGTGGGCCTTGTCGGGAATGGAATGCTCATTTATGTGCGTGTGCACGTGCGTGCGTGTGTGTGTGTGTGTGTGTGGGTGCATGTGCGTGTACGCGTGTCTGACTGCCTTTGTTCAATGCACTGTTTTATTCCTCATCCAGTAACTTGGCGCAAGTGAGGTCTGGCAGTCTTGTAAAGATTGTCTGATATTCAATTTCAATTCAATTTCAATTTAGTATTGTCCATTTCTGGATATTTTATTCAGTGATGCATGCAGAGATTCAAATGAAAATGGTACCTAAATGTATTAGGAGGATCATGCTCTATCAAGATATATCATGAAACCCATGATTAAATATTCATACTTCAAACAATACAACTTTTAAAAAGTGGGACAATTTTTCTGACTCGCTCTGTAGTTCAGTGCACCGCACGGCACCCGGCCGGGCGCCTTGAGGACCCTGGCCGGGCCCCGGCAGGGCACCTTCCGGGACCCATCGGTACACCTGGTCATCGGACGGAGCCCGTAAGGTTACCGGTCGGCACTCGGTCGGCACCCTGCCGGCACCCTTACGGGCGCCTTGCATTTCACTCGACCAATTTTCTCCGGGCACCTCCCGGGCGCCGCAGAATATGTGACCACACATGCCGTAGAAATGAAAATCGGACGGTTCCCGTACGGTCTCTGAATCCACGGCAAGCCGCCGGGTAGGGAGAATCGTACGGGGCCCGGTTTATATGTGACTTAGGCATAAACAGTAAATACACAAATATCCAAGTAGATGACAAAGTACATCTTTGTCATCTACCAGAATAATTGTGTATTTTTTGTTTAGTGGTTATTACGAATAGGACAGGTTTGTGAAAACGCGTCAAAACGCGTCATATGACGCACATAAACCTAGGTTCGTCGATAGACCTCCTTTGTTAATTCGGGCCAAAGTGTTTCAAATACGAGAGAGAGAGAGAAAGAGAGAGAGAGAGAGAGAGAGAGAGAGAGAGAGAGATAGAGTGAATCTAAGGAAAAAACACAAGAGTGATAAATGTAATTTAATAGCTTACTTATAGGGGAGCAGTATATGAAAAAAAAAAATGTATTACTTTTTCTACTGCTGAATAATGGTCCTCCTCCTCCTCCTCCTCACTTCCTTCTGTTCCTCTTCTTCCTCCCCTCCTCTTACTACTACACTGTACTACTATTACTACTACTACTACTACTACTACTAGTACTACTACTACTACTACTACTACTACTACTATTACTACTACTACTACTATTACTACTACTAACGTACTACTACTACTACTACTACTACTACTACTACTACTACTAGTACTACTACTACTAACGTACTACTGCTACTACTACTACTACTACACTCTTATTTCCACAGAGTCAAATTTCACTCTGAATGGCGTCAGCTGGGAGTCAACTCTATTCCTAGTTAAAGTGACACGGAAAAGGAATCATCTTGACTCTGAATTGAGTCGATTCTCAGCTGATGCCACACAATCCGAGTCAAATTGATTCGGAATCCGTGTCACTTTAACTAGGAATAGAGTTGACTCCCAGCTGACGCCATTTAGAGTGAAATTTGACTCCGTGGAAATAAGAGTGTACTACTACTACTACTACTACTACTACTACTACAAATCACTACTACTATTACTACTACTATTACTACTACTACTACTACTACTACTACTATTACTACTACTACTACTACTACTACACTACTACTACTACTACTACTACTACTACTACTACTACTACTACTACTACTACCACTATTACTTCTTCTACTACTACTACTAGGCCTACTACTATTACCGTTGTACTACACCTCTTGTACACTATTAGTATACACAATTTTCGTAGAATATACTTCTTGTATGATTGCTGTCATAATATTAGTAAAGATGCACAGTATTCTTCATTCTCTCTCTTTGGCCAACTTCTTGCGTGATTACAAGCTTGATTTCCTGCCAGAAGACGAGGAAAAAAAGGAAATGGAAGAGGAGAAGAAAGAATGTGGAGGAGGAGGGGGAAGAGGAATGGGAGGAGAAATCGAACAAAATGGTAAAAATGTCAAGTCCTACTCTGTTTATAACCCGTTCCTTTTTATAACATGGGAGGAAAAAAACGGTTGCGAAGCTAATTCAGCCGTTACTAATCTTAGCAATGAATACTATATCATATATCTGCACAATGAATATTGATGAATGCCAGGCGGATTCCATTTCTCTTTCTCCACTGACTAATGACGTCATTTTCTAGTTGACCTTTTACCCGATGCTTTTGAAAATGAGTCTTTAATCCCTGTTTAAATTGATATGCTGTCAGCTTCGTGAGTCGGGTTGTGCATGCTTGTGCGTCGTTATAAAACAAATTCATGCAATATACGGCTCAAAATGAAAACTCATCTTGCTTCTGTTTGGAGTAAAAGGGTATATGCAGGCGCGGATCCAGGGGGGGGGGGCCGAGCGTGCCTTGGCCCCCCCCCCCCCGCAAAAAAAAAAAAAAAAAAAAAAGGAGAGAGAGAGAAGGAAAAGAAGGGAAAGAGGAGAGAAAGGGGAAAAAAAGAAGAGGAAGAAGAAAAGAAAAGAGGGAAGAAGGAGATCGGGGGGGGGGGACTTGCCTCCCCCTTCCCCCCCCCCAATAAAACAAAATAAAAGAGAAGGAAGGAAAGGGAAAGAAAAAAGATAAAGAGGAGATAAAGGGAAGGACAAAATAGGGAGAAGAAAAGAAAAGAAGGGGGATATCAGTTGCAATTTTCCCGCCGGCCAACAAGGTGTAGATCGGAGGGGGGGGGGGGGGGGGCACTGGCATACTGATAGGGGAGGGGGGGGGGGGGTTGGAGAAATAGAATTCAAACGTGGTTTATTTATAATTCCATAACGGTGGTTAACAAATAATGCTGAAATGAGATAATTTTCCTCACTTCATGCGTTTGTTGGAAAATGACAAATTCCTAAATTTACAGCAAGGCAAGAAAATGCTTCTTGAGATGCCTACATATCAGGGCCCGCGGAACGGCGGGGATCGGGATCCTCGAGCCCCTCCCCCACACTTTCTTTGAAAAAGTATATTAAAGAGAAATATAAAGAAAGAGAGCGAGAAAGAAAAATTAGTTAACTGCCAGTGTCACATTATAATGGGGTATCAAAATCTGCTCATCTGACCATGATTAAAATTAATGCCTAAAATCCTAAGGGCTCTGCCCCCTGGATTCCACCTAGGGCCCTAAGGCGGGCCCTTAGATGCTCATATTATGACGGTCATTTAATGCCTAAAACCCCTGATTTCTGGGGGCTCTGCCCCCTGGACCCCACGCCAAATAGTGTCCTGCTAGTGTCACAAATAATAAGGTATCAAAAATGCTCATCTGACCGTAATTAAACGCCTGAAACCTCTGGGCTTCTGGGGGATCTGCCCCCTGGACTCAACCAAGAGCCCTTAGGCGGGCCCCTCGATACTCATCTGACCGTAATTGAGTGCCTAAAACCCTTGAGATTCCGGGGCTCCGCCCCCTGAACCCCAAGCCAATTAGTGACCTGCCATTTAAACAATAAGGTATCAAAATAATGCTCATCTGACCGTAATTAAATGCCTAAACTCCTAAACTTCCGGGGCTCTGCCCCCTGGACCCCGTCTAGGGCGCTAAGGCGGACCCCTGAATGCTAATCTGACCGTAAATTAAAACCTTAAACCCCTGGGCTTCCGGGGCGGACAAGGTATCAACATATGTTCATCTGACAGCAGGCGCGTAGCCAGGGGGGCGGTGGGGGGGGGGGGGTTCCCCAATAAACGCCGGCCAAAAAAGAGAGGAGTGTAAAGGAAGAGGACGTAGGAAGAAAAGGGAATAGACAAAGAACATATTTGAAATTCAGACAAGGATTAAGAGTCGAGAACGGTACAACGAATCGTCTTCTTTCTCTAATGAATTAATGAAACGTCAAAGCTTCCGCGCTTTGCGCGGGGGAGGGCAGGGCGAACTTAATTCAGACGAGGATAATTTTTGGGAACGGTACAACGAATCGTCTTCTTTCTATAATAATTTAATGAAACGTTGAAGCTTCCGCGCTTCGCGCGGAAGGGGGGGGGGGGTTAGATTTAGACAAGAATTAAGAGTCGAGAACGGTAAGACGAATCTTCCTCTTTCTTTAATGATTTAATGAAAAGTAAAAGCTTCCGCGCTTCGCGCAGGTGGGGGAAACTAAATTATTTTCGAGAGCGGAACAACGAATCGTCTTCATTCTCTAAAAAATTAATGAAACGTCGAAGCGGGGGGGAAACTGAATTTAGACAAGGATTAAGAGTCGAGAACGGTACAACGAATGGTCTTCTTTCTTTAATGATTTAATGAAACGTAAAAGCTTCCGCTCTTCGCGTGGGAGGGGGGGTAACTGAATTTAGACAAGGATTAAAAGTCATAACGGTACAACGAATCGTCTTATTTCGCTAATGATTTAATGAAACGTAAAAACTGTATTCAGACGAGGATTATTTTCGAGAACGGTACAACGAATCGTCTTCTTTTTCTAATGATTTAATGAAACGTACAAGCTTCCGCGCTTCGCGCGGGAGGGAGGAGGGGAAAACTGAATTCAGATGAGGATTAAGAGTCGAGAACGGTACAACGAATCGTCTTTTTTCTCTAATGATTTAATGAAACGTAAAAGCTTCCGAGCTTTGCGCGGGAAAGGGGGATGAATTAAGACGAGGATTAAGAGTAAAAAACTGTACAACGAATCGTCTTCTTTTTCTAATGATTTAATGAAACGTAAAAGCTTCCGCGCTTTGCGCGGGAGGGGAAAAACTATTTTCAGACGAGTAGGCACGTACGGAAGGGGTGGAGGGGGTTAGGGGATTGACCCTCCCCCTTCAGTTTTTTATGTGTGTATTTTGGAGCACCCCCCCCCCCCTTTCTGTGATTTTTTTTTTTTTTTTTTTTTTTAAATTAAAAAAAAAAAAAAAAAAAAAATGCCAATGGCTGACCTAAAAAAGGTGACCTCACACCCCCCCCCCAACGGAACAAAATGTCAATTTTTAAAATTTCGAGACCAAAAAAAAAAAGTGCCCTTCCCCCCCCCCCCCCCCCCCTATTTAGCGGCTGGCTGAGTCGTTACGATTTTTTTTTCGGAACAAAAAAAAAAGTGGGCCCCCCCCCCCTAAGAAATCCTGGATCCGCGCCTGGGTATATGAGTATGATAAGATACCAGGAATGCATCCAATTTAAATTGATTATTAGATGTATCATTCATTTAGATTCACTTATTCAAAAGTTTTGTCATGCAGATTGAAGAGACTATTAATACGTTGCAATATAGGCCTATGTGATATTTTTCTGGGATTTATATAATGTTGAAACAAAGCCAGTTATTTTCAAAATAAAGATGAAGTGTATTGTATGCCTTTATTAACATTCATTAGACTTATTTTTTGTTTTTATTCTGGCAAGTAATGGGTGTTGTGTGTTTTGTCGGTGTGCCCCTATACAAATTACCATGATACACGATATATTTTGGCCACGGTACATATATGGTACTACAATGGTGGTCCCCTTATAATCATAACGGTATACAATATGGAGGCACGTCCCTGTTTGTCAGTACATTTTTGGCGATTTTTGGGGCTGATTTTAACACCTTTTTGGGGGCCAGGGGGGGGGGGCACATGCCCCCCTCCCCTGGTTCCGTCCCTGGAAATTTTAAAAGGAAGAAAAAACAGTTCGAAAAATAAATCACATTAGCAGGGTGGCATAGATCTGTAGACGGCTTTACCGCGAAGTTGCTCGAATACCAGTTATGGTTATGCGATTGCATTGTGAAAGAAACGTTGTGGAATCGATCAGAAAAGGTTGATCGTCTGGCATATAAGTATTGGTGTGTACTGCAAGATTCTGGAATCATCAAAATGATAAAAAATTTGGCCCAGTCTTCGTGAAGTTACGCACACGTGCGCGACATATGCGTTATATCTATCACATCCAAATAGATAAACTAATTTACCAAATATATCAATTAGTAGGCGGTTTTCCGTCAAAATTGTTATCATCATGACTTGTATTAGTCAAAACATATTCTTTCACAGTCATGATTGGTGATAAGAGCTTCCTTTTCATTTTTTTGAGAGGGAGACGTTTCCAAAATTGTTCTTTACCTTTAACCACATGCAGCACGAATTTCTCTTTGAAAAAGAGCCCCCGCGTCTCATTTTTTCGTACCACAGCGATCCCAGATTCCAATATGAACTCATTTTCATACGTAACAAGCTACGAAAGCTTGCAAAGAGGTCACGCGCAATTATTGGACTTCGCGCAGGCTGTCCTCTACGCCCTCTACGCCCTTATGTGAAGACCCTTTAAAACATGTTCTTGACCCACTGATCTCTACGGATTTTTCCGTAGAGATCAGTGTCTTGACCTTTACGGGCGGGTGGGGGGGGGTGGTGGTACCTAGGCTTATCTCTATTCCATATACCATGGATACGCCACTGATTATGGCAACATGTAAATTTTAGGTAAGCCCCAAATAGAAAAAAAAGAATAACTCTTCCATAGCGTCCTATCCAATGACAACATGTAGGCCTTTAAATGTATCGATATGGGATAAAGGGGGCTTTATAATTATGCTTCAACTTCTCCCTTTGCGCAAGTTCAAAATAATTCCTACATGATATTGCTACCATAGTAATGGTACAATAACAATTTTGTATTATTATTGCCTCAGTTTTTGTCTGATGCTAATTTGGAGCACTAACAAGAGAATCCGATATGCTGTTTGAAACAAATTAACACCAAACAACTTTTTTTTTATAAATGAGTACATGACATTTTGTTCATGCGTAAAATGAAGAAGAAGAGAAGAAAGAAAGAAGAGAGAATTTTTTTTTACGCATGAAGGTATATTACTGCTCTGGTTTGGTATTGCTAATAAAATGAAACGTCAATAAATGCGTCCAAAATGATCGATGTTTCGGAAAATAGGTTGATCTTTTCATTTCGTCAGTACACTTCAGGGGTTTTATAATCATATTTATTAGAATTGCTAGACACAACGGTTTGATTACACGGGCACGCGATTCGATAAACAAATAAGTTCGAATAAACTATCATTTAAAAAGTTAAAAAGCAAAAATAGTAACAACAGCAATAGAAAACATTACCTAAACAAACATAATGATAGTAAATGATGATAATTATGATGTGACAATAATATTTTTAAAATGGCAAAAACAGCGACAAGTTGTAAAACTAAAACTATAATAATTCACCCTGAAATAAGGTTTGTCAATTCTTACTCATAATATAACATTCCTTTAAAAAAAAAACTTAACCAACATTAGGTAAAGGTTTACCCAATATAACATGCTTGCTCTCGTTTTACTAGCCTTTTTACAGTTAAATGTATAATGTTTGTGTTTTGCAGTGATTTTTCCTGATTTTAAGAAATCAAACATTTACTGTGAATTAGAATCTACTAACAAATTGTAATTTATCTCTCGTAGAGATACACTGCTCGTAATTTATGGTGGTATAAAATCAGCAACTTTTATTATTTGAATTGATAATATCGTAAGTTGATGTTAGGAATTTGATAAAACATTTCTACATCGTGAATATTATTGAATTGAACAAATGGCGGAACATACATAATCTAAGCAGTAAAGATGGAAAATATAGAAATAAAACCATATTATATTAAGTGGAAAGAACGAAACTCGCTTCGTAAAAAGGGAGAGAGATAGATAAATATAAGAGAGAGAGAGAGAGAGAAAAAAAAGAATGGTTTAGATAGATAGCGAAGAGAGAGAGAGAGAATGAAGAGAGAAGAGAGAATATGAAGAGCGAAGAGAGAAGAGAATAGAGAAAGAGAGAGGAGAGAGAGAAGAGCAGAGAGAAAAGAGGGAGAGAGAATGAGAGAGAGAGAGAGAATAGAGAGAAGAGCAGAGAGAAGAGAGGGAGAAAGAACGAGAGAGAGAGAGGGAGAGAGAGAGAGAAAGAGAGAGAGAGAGAGGGTTGAATTCAATAGGCTTGAAGCTGAAACGGCAAAAGCTTGACACCGAAAAGATGATCGTTGAAATAAAGAAGGAAAATCCTTGTCACTGAATTGCCTTGGGCTCAAAATCAGCTTACCGGTCAACACTTTATAGAGAGAAAAAAATAAAAATTGGATTTTGGTTTCCATTGTCCAGTTAATCTAATTTTTTGAACAAAGCTAGTTCAAATGCTGGAATTTTCTGGAATCTTTTCTTTTAAGATCTAAAGTTGATTTGCCTTATGTGTATTGATCTAGCGAGATAATGCAATTAGTTAGATCGTTAGTCGGATACATTTCATGGTGTCCGTTTCTCGTTGTTGCCGGTCTTGAAGTAACACGGAAACAAAAATGAGGGGGTCCAGCCGGAATGTGACGCGGATATGGGAACAGGTATAGCTTAGAATTCTCAACTTAAAGTAAATTAATAGTGATGACTCAAAACTATCAACAAATAAAAGGCATTTTGAATTATGAAACAAGCCTATATGTTAGTTTAATCCGAGCCTTCGATCATCTCACAATCTATGGTCTTTCATATAGGCATGCGGACACAATTTTGTCACATTTCTATCTCTTTAGTTTACCCTATAGCAAGGTGTTTGAAAACAAAATGACTCGAACAACAGTTTAACAAGAATAAAACAGAAAAAGAAAGAATAAGCAGGCAAAGACTACAATCATGAGGGCATCAGATGGTTTGTGTTTCAATGCTAATGAACATACTAACAGGATGAGGCCTCCTATTTACATCAAATTCTCCTGAATCAGGCATTTCTTCTGAAAGCCGCTAACGAACCTCTTCGTATCACCAGATGTGATTCGTCTTGATTAAATTCTTATTTTGTATTTTTGTATCTTTTTCGTGAGCGAAGGATGTAGGAATAGATAATAGTTACTTCGTACTTCAGTGGCGGATCCAGGGGGGGGAACACTAAATTCGCCCAAAATGTACTGAAAAACAGGGGCGTGCCCCCCCCCCGGCCAAACAAAATTATTAACAATTTTATGAAAAAAATAAAAATAAAAATGCCAATGGCTGACCTAAAAAGATGTCCTTACTCCCCCCCCCCCCCAACGGAGCAAAATGTCAAATAAAAAAATTTCGTGACCAAAAAAAAAGAAAAAAAGTGACCTCTTACCCCCCCCCCCCCGCGCTTATTCAGCGGCTGGCTGAGTCATTGTGATTTTATTTGGACCCCCCCCCCCAAAAAAAGTGTCCTCTTACCCACCCCCCCCCCCCCCCCGTTTATTCAGCGGCTGCATGGCTGAGTCGTTGTGATATTTTTTTTGACCCCCCCCCCCAAAAAAAAGTGTCCTCTTACCCCCCCCCCCCCCCCCCGGCAAGAAATTCCTGGATCCGCCCCTGGTACTTATGCATATACATACATGTTTAAAGAGAACATATTTCTTTTCGTTATTTTTGTTGTTCATGACACTCCATTCCAACGCCCAAACACCGCAACAAAGAAAAGTTTGGTCCCTTCTTTTATTACATGTCGCACCACCCTCTTTAGGTCTATATGTAGACAAATCGCATCTCTCGGTAAACTTCTTTTGCTCTTTTTTTCACATGAAATTGTAGAACAATTTAAATGACGCAAATAATGTATGTTGTATTTTTTCCTATTGATTTCTTTATTTTGCACCACCCCCAAGCATGCATGAAACTTGTTTTATTTTGTGGGCATTTGGTCTACTTTCTGATTATCGTTTTGAAAATTATTTTGAAATAAAGGATATTGTCAACATCAAATACTGCTGATGGAATTACTGATGTCGTTCTTTTTTAATTAATCTGATAAAGTTGATGTTTTGGTTACTTTTATGCAATGCATCGAAACTACAGATACCGTGGACTTAGCGTGTAATAGTCTGTTGAAAAAAAAAGGCCTCCATTTCTAATACCTGTACTTGAACGCTATTTCATGAACAGCCTGATGGGTAATACAGTAGCCAAAACGTGGTACAACATGATTCTAACTTGACCCTCGAATTACGGACACAAGAATGCTAACAAGATAATGGTCAAGCGTATAACTATCACCTACTAATAATGCGCAATGCGACCCGTACGAGTGGGGACCTTGCGCATCGATTCAAGGAATAATGTGGGTTGTTCCAAGAAAATGCATTTTGCGATATTGTTCTGATCTCTAGGGTTCCAAAGTATTCTATTATATTTCAAATTGAATTCGTATAGTGGACAGGTCTAATAATGATCCCGATGGACATTAACATCTTATTTATTCTACGGAATTCATTTATTTGTTCTAATCTCCTTTTACGAGTTATATAGATATTAGGCAGATGTAATTGAACTCCCTTCTGACGACTGGCGGACAGGACATCAACGGTAAATATGGAAATTCATTTTTCTCGAAACCTCTTGTGCAGGATTCCTATCTATACCCACCTAAGACGTGTATCCGCCAAATTAGGATAGTAGGCAAATCACATTTGTGGCACCTGTGAGCTTCAGACTAGAGAGTGCAGTTCGAAGAGTCTTAATGCAAGGTTTAATAGTTGAGGGCGTTATAATTATTGTCCCCTCTTCAACAAGAGAGACCCAACTTTTTGTGCATTTAGCGAGGAAAAAATACAGATAAATCGGCGTTTTTTACTCGTCCACGTGGAGGAAATGGAATTCATGCGCACCGATTTCAGAAGCCTCACACGACTTAATTTTCGCCTCCTACGTCAATGACGCGATTTTAGAGCAATAAATCGTCGATGGTGAGGGGCCCTATTAACGGCAAATCGATGATTAACTTTTCCACCCGGTTAGGCGCGGTGCTCTGGCGCGCACATCCTAAGGTAACTATGAAAGAAAGGATATCGATGTTTTAAAGAGCAAATTTAGAGAGAAGAAATGAGAGAAAGAGAGAGAGAGAGAGAGAGACAGAACGAATGTTTAGCTCAATTAAAATGAGTGATAAATTTTGCGCATCGTGTCATTACGGGTAAATGTAATTGTGCTTCAAAATCCAAAATAATCCAAAGCGAGCGCCACGCCTTTATTTTTGTCACATTCCTTATTCCACGTTTTTCTGCAGCTTAAGACAGTACATTCGGTTATAATTCATATCCGACAGATTTGTTAATTGAGGAAAAGGACTTAACACATGAGCATATAATTGCACTTAGTCTCGGACCTAGGTCTTCCCGTTTCGAAGACCATCTCTCTCAATCCACTAACCTCCTGCTGTGTAAAGCTTGCATGCGTACCCAAGCTCATGTTTAAAAGGAATATACAATGTATTTTATTAGAAGTACAATGCTCTTCACTTGTATACTCTTTACAAGTTGTTTTCTTCTAAATTTTCTGTAAAATGTGAACAATTATAAGAGGAAAATATATTTTATTCTGGAATTGAAATAGAAATGGAACGGGTCGCTCCAAACCCGGCCCCCACTCAGTGTTATTTAGGGTACGCATATGCATGTTCCCTCCTTTTGAAAACACCCCCCTAAGTCCGGTGTGTAAAGTCAATACGGCCCAATTTTTGTGTACGCGCAAAGTACCCTTTTACCGGAGATTTTGGGAACACGCATGCGGTCCCTCCGACCCCGTAATGGGGGAGGGGGCGGGGCTCCCAATCGAAGTGTGATGAAAGATTGGTGGAATACTTACTGATATTGTTATATACAATATAATATTAACTATAATAACAACGTTTTGTTTACAAACCAAACATGGCCTATGAGTATTGCAATCACGAACACTTCAACATCTTATATAGACAATCCCGTTCGTTAATACTGTGTGTAGTGCATGCATAATATTATATACCCACTGTTATTGTAACGCTTGTTTCCTCTGCTACATCTTAAGAAATAAAAAATTCCATTGCGTCTATTTACTACATTGAATGTCTTCCCAGGTGAGGCTCTAACGTTCAGTTAATATCCCATTCATAAAAGTAGATCTATATAATAGTATACGTCTTTATCCACTCGTATTTTCTTTGCTTCATCCAGTGGCCATCCAGCGGCCATCCAGCGGGCATTCTTTGGACACCCAGCGGGCATCCAGCGGGCATCCATTGGGTATCCAGCGGCCATCCAGCGGCATCCATTAGACACATAGCGGGCATCCAGCGGGCATCCAGCGGGTATCCAGCGGCCATCCAGCGGGCATCCATTGGACACCCAGCGGGCACCCAGCGGGCACCCAGCGGGTATCCATTGGGCACCCAGCGGTCACCCAGCGGGTATCCATTGGGCACCCAGCGGGCATCCAGCCGGCACCCAGCGTGCATCCAGTAGGCATCCAGCGGGCATCCAGCCGGCATCCAGCGGGCACCCAGCGGGTATCTATTGGGCACCCAGCAGGCACCTATTGGACACCCAGCGGGCACCCAGCGGGCACCCAGCGGGTATCCATTATGCACCCAGCGGGCATCCAGCCGGCACCCAGCGCGTATCTATTGGGCACCCAGCGGCCACCCATTGGACACCCAGCGGCCATCCAGCGGCCATCCAGCGGGCATCCAGCGGCCATCCAGACGGGCACCCAGCGGCCATCCAGCGGCCATCCAGCGGGCATCCAGCGGCCATCCAGCGGCCATCCAGTGGGCATCCAGCGGCCATCCAGCCGGCATCCAGCGGGCACCCAGCGAGTATCCATTGGGCATCCAGCGGGCACCCAGCGGGTATCCATTGGGCACCCAGCGGGCATCCAGTGGGCACCCAGCGGGCACCCAGCGGGCACCCAGTGGGCATCCATCGGGCATCCAGCGGCCACCCAGCGGCCATCCAGCGGCCAGCCATCGGGCATCCAGCGTCAATTGCTATATGCGAGCCTCGGTCAGTGACTTATAATTTTTTCGCCGAATTCAATAGGTGCCGACTAACGATTTATATTTTGAAATTTTTGTGAGAGATAGCCTATATACCTATAAAAACAATTATTCAATACTTGTGAGTATAACCAGGACATTGGACCTCTAGATAATTGCCAGTATCGGCGATCTATACGACTTTCATTTCTTGAGGGGACCTAGCAACGTGTATTATTACCCCTACCCCCTATTTTTTGCATTTTCCGGCATGCAAAAATATCTCGTTTACACAAAGTACTGTTATTTAGAATATGTTGATTTTTTAAACGCATTATCAGGCATATGTTTAACCAAGGTAGCAAGAAAATGTTTTAGTTTCATTTCAGTTCATATTCAATATAATTAATACAGTAACCATAGCTAATAAATTCTGAAGCCTTATTTCATCTTCAACTCTGCCGTTCATAAAAAATGCTCGGGAATACAGATCAACATATTCAAAATGTCAGCCACATCATTACTTTCAACGTCATTTCTTATCGAATTTCTTCCGTAGTTGAAAATAGAAAACGATATTATTTAGAATCACATTTCAGAACGAATCCCATCTGAATTAAGGTTGTCAGACATTAAATTTGTTAACACTATAGAGCAAAAAAAATAGATAGTTTCCTTTCAACTCGCAAATATTAATGCTTTTTATCTATATATCGAGGACTTTCTTGATTTTAGTGCCTCATACTACGATATTATATTAATTACTTTCCACTCCACGAATACGAGTATAATGTCAAATTGCTCCAAATTTTAAAGCCCCAATAATTATAGCTCCCTCTTTTGAATGATTCCACGTCAATATTAATATGTCCGATTTTCCAGGAATAAAATAAACCTATGCGTTGTCCTGTCTGCGGAGGAACGTCATATTTTGGTGATTTCAACGTATAATTATTTATACAAGTTGAGTAGCTCTTAACGTAGCTTTAATAGTTGCTTTTTGCTTTTTGCTTTAGTCAGAAAATTAGCATGTTGATGGTCCCCAATAACTGATGGTTGTTTAAACGTCAATATTTTACACTCATCCCCATTATTCATTATAAAGGTATATTTTGCAACCCAGAAAAGGGTCATAGGATGTAGGATTAGCTCGAAAATAATCTCGTGAGGCACTGACATTGAAAAACTTAGAGAGTTGAAAGTCATATGATTTAAGGTAAATGACGAGAACTGCTCTAAAAGATTAGAGAGAGAGGGAGAGAGAGAGAGAGAGAGAGAGAGAGACAGTGACAGAGAGAGAGAGAGAGAGATACAGAGAGAGAGAGACAGATAGATAGATAGGGAGAGAGAGAGAGAGACAGAGAGAGAGAGAGAGAGAGAGAGAAACAGACAGAGAGAAATAGTTTTCTAGAAGATACCACAAACCTGACTTTTCGCCCAGACGTAATCACCGGAATAATCAATCTGAAATTGTAGCTCACCAAATTCTCCTCTCTATGATTGCAGAAAAAGCAGAACCGCAATTTATTTTCTCCATACAATAATGTCGACAGTGTTGCAGCGAATCGAATGGAGGAATTATTTGAATTTGATTGTATTTGTATGAGATTGTTTTAACCACATTTCTGTGCTAATATCTTATCCTTTTTCATTCTCACATAATAGTGTTTTTTCCATTTCCTTCCAGTTTTATTTTTGGAAATAAGATGATCATTAGATAAAATGGCGATGGACAAACAGAACATCAAAGAAATGTTTACAAGAAAAAAATAATTCCAAAATGAATCGGAATTGTTCATATTTCGGCATATTTCACGTTCAATTGCAGTTTTCTCTTTGCTTGTTTGTCGAACGGGAAACTTAGTAATCTGTTAAAATAAATACACAAAAGGGTCGCGGTCTATTAGATAAGTCTACGGACCCTGAGACACATGGTACGTGATTTGGTCCATGTTGCGGCACTAACTTCCTTTTACAAAACATTAATCAATATTTGACATTCCCCACAAATGTGTGATCTTAATGGATGCGCGGTAGGAAGAAATTATTTGAATCCTTTTCCATCTGTAATTAATATTGATAACGTAGCATCTTTAAAGACTATAAGGTATTGCGGCATTAGGAGTAAAATAATTTTTTTCTTCATGACTGTAATATAAATAATTCGCTGGCCTGATTACACACTTTCGTTGACTTA
>JAVYIG010006985.1:0-108683 GCA_035222895.1 Strongylocentrotus droebachiensis | reverse complement strand
GAATTGTTCAATTTACAGACTACATGTTCATTAACCTTTTTAATTGTTCAATTTACAAAGTAAAAGGTACTTTTACACGTATTTACGTTGTTGCTCACAATTCAATTAATATTTAAATCAATGTTTCATTTTTGTTGTGTCAGCGCTTTGTTGTTCGATACAAGTTTCATTCGGGCTTAGATTTACTTTTGTACTTGGCATGATTATTTCACCTTAAGTCAATTGTTTTAAGGGGTGCAGTACTAATATTGAAATATTCTCTAATTAGGTGCACTTTCTGGCCGTTTAATGGACGGTGCTTCACCAGCAGAAGGATTTCTCGAGCTACCAACACAATCTGGTGAATGGAAGAGAGTCTGTGAGGACAGCTTGACCAAGAGGGTGGCAGAGGTGATTTGTGGAGAACTTGGCTATCCTGGTTTCAAGAAGATCCCATACGAGAACTCCGCATGTGCTCCAGATAATCTAAAAGACAACTGCACAAGAGCTCCTAGTTGCAACGCTAGTTCGTATATAATTTTACTTCCTTTGTTTATTAGTAGCATATTCAAAGTTAACACTGGTATTACTTCTAAATACGTACAAATAATATTCCCAGAGTATTTTCCAATTCAACATTTCTAACTTCGATTTACGATGTGTGTTAATACCTGTTTCTACAGATACATATCGTTTGGTGGATTGCACAGCTGAGCATTCAATGTGCTCATCTGAAAAGGCCGTCAAAATAAATTGTCGCGGTGAGTCGTTAATATCTCTTGTTTGTCCTGATTATTGTAAAAAATAAGATATGTAAATGCTCTTTTGCGAGAAAAAAAAAGGGGGAAAAGTGGGTATTTTGGCTTAAAACGCAATTTCAACTTTCTTTTTAATTGTTGATTATATTATTTTTTCAAGAATATAATGGCATTCAATCATAAAATTATATTCCTTAAAAAAATTAGAAGATTTAGAAAATTTAAAGAAGAAAATTTCCAGTCTAGTACCATGTAAACGATGAAGTTGCATGCGGCCTTCAGCAGATGAGAACAGCCACGAAGGCCTTGAGTAAAGACTCCATGAGGGAGGGAGACCGGGAGAGACACAGCGCGATACAGCGATAGTAAGGAAGACAGAGATTCAGAGACGGACAGAGACATGGACAGACAGAGAAGGAATAATACATGTACCTCCATTAGACTCCATCTTCCTCATCATTACAAGTGTGTGCTTGTTATCAATGTGTTTGTTTATTTGTTTGTTTGTTTCTACATTTAAGTATCTTGTTGGGTTTTTCTCACAGAGCCCGGATATAAAGGATGCTATGAACTCGACACCGAGACTTTACAGAACATCTCCAGATTTACGTTCTCTTCGACTGCACATTGTCTTTATTTGTGTAAAACCCAAGAAAACCAAGCTATCGCTGTTATGAATAAAACGGAATGTGTTTGTTCCACATCTGCCAAGGTCCAGTTGGTGAATGCACGGAAGTGCAGTGATGAAACAATGTCTCCGTCGAAGATGTCAGTTTATGACGGTAGGCATATGCAGACATCATTTATTTAATACGATCGAAAAAACTTTCAAAAAATAAATTTCAGAGCAATTTCAAAACTGTATTGCAAAGCTTTAGAAATAATTTTCGGATAATGTTATATTTCACTTTCATATGCCCACATTTCAACATGTGACGCACAAGACTATTGAAATAAATTGCCTTTAATAGTTTCATTTCTTTGCGATCGCGTTATTACAGGAAACCATCAAACCTTTCATTGGTACTAGACTTACATTTAAATGTTACTCCTTACTGGAATCATCTATCAAATTATGTCCTGAACGGAGCAAATATACAATTACAACTATCATAGAAATTTAGAAATCAAACCGATAATTTTTTTAATTTTTTTAGGGGGGGGGGAATTTTGCAAAATGCCATAATCATCGTTTATCTAAAATGTGAAAAAGGTTCAAAAATTACATTTCATTGAGACCCTTCCTCCAAGAAATTTCTCACAATAATCAGATCCCATACTTCTTTCTTTATAGCTTCAGTAGGTTTTTGTGAGGAGCTAAGCGACACGACCGGTGGATATTGGGATTCTAATATCACGTGGTTTGGTTCTATCGTTCGTCTTACATGTATGGAGGGATACAGTCTGAAAGGCAATGGAACCCTGCAATGTGTGCCGGGATTAACACCATATGATCCTATATGGAACGATTCAATTCCAGTTTGTATAACGAATGGTAGGTGACGACAGCCAACGCTATACCGTGCGTCCCCCAAAAAAACTATACACTTTTGAAATTGTTGCCTTATAATAAAATGTATGATTCTGGGGGAAAAGTTTTATATGTATGGAAGGCTCATCAACTCAACGTTCATATGACACCAAAAAGTCCGAAAATAATTCAAGCTTGGGTGAGCACGGCTCACTTTTGTAAAGGGTATGAAAATTAGGTTGCGCAGGAATTAGCCTTCCAATTTGTGAGAGGTAAATCCTTTGGAGCTTATACGGAATTAAGGATGATAATTTTATGACCAATTTATGATCAATTGTGATGAGTTTGGGTTTGCTGAGTGAAATTTGTGGTTCATGGGATTAACACGAGTGAACAGGAATTGCATTTTTTTTTATTGTAGCAGTGTAACTTTCCCTGGTAGACTCAGTGGTGTGTTAATGGGAGTCAGGATGGGGTGATGGTACATGTTGTAATTTCCATGTTACAAACAGTTATTTTTTTTGCATATGTGACTTTGAATAAAAACCTTCACCCCACATTTCAATAATTGTAAGATTAATTAAAAATCTCATTGATTTACTTAATACCCAGATAGGGATTATGTGAATTGAATAGGGTAGGTGTAGGGAATTGGAGACCACCAAGATTGAACCCATCACTGTCTGTCCGTGTTAGCTCTAATATTGCTATAGCGCCATTTGTGGCCTTTAACAACACTACTGCATATATCCAACTAATTTCGAAGACTACAATGCGTCCTTTCTCCGAGAAAATTGGCAAAATTGACAAAGACAACCAATTTTGATCGTAAAATTGTACTCTGATATAAAAAACAAAAACAATTTACACTGAATGATGTGGTGTTTGCAGATATTTAGGGGTAGTAGTAGTTTTAAAAGGAAGTTTATGAAGTGTGCCAACCATCACCGAAAACTTATGGCCATTGTGTGTTGTGAATGGATGTTGCAATGCACATTATGAATGGTATCTGATCAGAAATGTGTGTAGGCAATGGGGGACACCAGGTCAGGCGCGGATACAGGATTTCTTTGGGGAGGGGGCCCAATTTTTTTTTTTTTTGCTCCCGGAAATCGCACCGGCCGAAAAGTCGCTCAGTGGGGGGGAGGGGGGGGGTAGTGAGAACTATTTTGTTTTTGCTCCCAAAAATCTGAAAATCGCGCCGGCCGAAAAGTCGCTCAGTGGGGGTGGAGGGGGGGGGGGTAGTGTGCACATTTTTTTTTTTTGGGGGGGGGGCCTCAAAAAATTTAAAATGTGCACCCCTCCCCTCGGGCGCTAGGGGGGGGGCCCATACCCCCCAAAAGGTAAAAATCACGTGTTTTTACACGATTTTTCCAAGAGTGGATCTGCCACTGCACCAGGTCCAAGATGGGGGTCGTTGGGCGTGAATGGCGAGTATGCAGAGGACAGTCAATGACCCGATGCTGGTTGGTTAATTGAAGTTTATTTATTCCACATTTTACATACAAAAACAGTTTCAATTCTTCTTCTCTGTTTTTTATTTTATATATATACAGGCGTATAAGAGTAGATTTCACACCCCAAACGAAAAATCAAATCAAGTATGATGTACGGAAAATAAGTACGAAATCTCGAAATATATAGATAAGACAGGCAAGGTAAAACAAAAACAAAAAAAGTTAAATGTGGGGAGCCTAAATAAAAAGCATAGCTTGTATGTGAATAGGCTCCCGAACTGAGTAACACAATATAGGTCTGAATTTAAAAGGTATTATACGAGGCCAAAACGGAGTAGTAGAGTATGAGATTCTAGAGACGTACAAGGAGAGTGCATTTGAGAAGAAAAGAAAAATAGAATAAAGAGTAAAGAAAATAATATAATAATGATAATGAGGAGAAGGTGAATAAGGGAAGAAAGAAGAAGAAGAGGAAGACGAAAAAGAAGTGGAAGAAGAAGAGGCAGAAGAAGAAGAAGAGAAAGCAAATTGATGAAATCAATGGTATTGTTAAATAACATGTACAGAAATGTTTTGTGCCACATTGTTTTAAAGTTACAATGCTACAATAAAAATACAATTCCTGTTCACTCATGCATAAAAGTTGGTTTAATAAACCATGAAATTCACTCAACAAATCATGAATGTGTCATCACCCTCAAGGCCTCAATTGTGGAAGCTCCAAAGGATTTACCTCTCACAAATTGGAAAGCTAATTCCCGCGCAACCTAATTTCCATACCCGTTACAAAAGTGGGTGTGCTCACCCAAGCATGAATTATTTTCGGACTTTTTGGTGTCATATGAAAGTTGAGTTTATGAGCTTTCCATAGATATAACACTTTTCCCCCAGAATCATATATTTTGTATTCGGCAGCCATTTAAAAAGTGTATAGTTTGTTTTGGGATGCACGTTATAAGGTAAGCCTTGTCATTGAGTCATTCAAAATTGAAAAAATTGGCTGCTACCTTGCGTCATGATAGTTTACTGCCAATATCTTTCGAAGTTATCAATTATGTTCTCTCTTGCATTTGCTGAATCTTTGAGGTTAGAAAAACTTCTCAGGTACCATGTGGTATTCGAGACAACCTTAAGCATGTGAACTAATCAACGGACAAGTGAGCAGAGTGATCTCAAGAAGTTAGTAGGTTGTTTAAATAATTTGAGGTTATCCTGTGGATTGAAACAAATTACACTGAAAGATTAGATGCATTGGATCACTTAAGCATGACGTAGATTTAAGTTGTAATATGTTTAAAGGGATTGTAAGACCAAAATCATTCGTATATATGGCCTGACCCACATTTGGTGCATCAGTCCAATCTTAGTGGAGGGGGATTTTGACGGCATTTTTTTACTTGAACAACCAAGATGCTCAGACAGCCGTTGCAGAAAAATTATGAATAGGGTATCAATGGACAGATAAAAGAGATTCTTCACCATAAAATAGATGTTAAGATCACATTGATTATTGACGTTTTGATCATGAGTTAGCGAAGTTAGGTAATATTTTTGGAATGAATTGTTCTTTCTGGAAAGCATTGAAATCTAAGAAAAATTGTATCACCTTTGGTATTTGTACACAAATAACAACACCAAACAGTGATTTAAAGTACATATGATCTTTTTTTTTAAGTTATGAATTTGCCTGACTTGAATAAGAGTTAAGAATCAGACCTTTTGAGTGAATATAATGTATAAAAAAAGACATGACAAACCCAAACTGTCGAAAACAAAGTGGTATATACACAAGTTGTAAACCAACAGTTCCATGTCAAGCATTAAATATGAATATTCAAAATTGAATTTGCAGAAATATAATATATAATTACTCGATAAAGTAAAACCTTTCCCCTCTCATTCTTTTGTTTTTCTTTCATAGGTATTTTGATAGGTTTGGCCCTTTGTGTAGTTCATAAGCCTAGAATATTGCTTTAATTTTAATGAAGTGAAAATAGAGGTTTGCCTATACCCATCGTTAGTAATAAGCTAATGTTTAGACAAGATTAAATAAGAAAAGATGAAAGTAAGTACCAGGTTATAAATCCTAAACTAGAATTATAGTTTATGTTATTTCTTTCGAGACACATGACAATTATATTTTTATTTGTTTCAGCAACAACAGGTTTTAATGCAGAGTTGGATTATGGTTCACGTATGTTCTCTTGTTATTTTTACGCCATTCATGCACTAATGAAGTCCCATATCAATAAAAACGTCCATGACTTAGTATTAGGTTAATTACCTCAAGAAAAATATGACTTATTCTGTTAAAGGCAAACATTTATTTGTGATTATCCCCTTTCTTTGTATTCCCACGGAATAATATCTTAACAGCGATTTCGAAAGCCTTTTCAAAGATTGCTCACGAAGTGCTCTCCTATTTTACATATGACTAAAAAATAGTTGCATTATTTCAAATTTGCAACATGCATAGTCTGATGCCACATGGTTTTTGTCGTCCTACGTACCCATATTTGTCTCCAGTGCCTTTCATTTGTTACGATATCAAGCATGTGTTATAACTCAGTCAATATATGTATGTTTAATCAGGGAGGTGTTTTAATCGAAAACCACGTATTGGGCAGTTCTTCTTATCTACAACGCAATCAACAATCAGAGACTGTATTCAACTGCGTGACAAGTAGTCCATTTCATTTTGAACATAGCTTAGGTAGTTAGCTGACAACTAGCTTTGTAAGATTTTATAAGTTTAATATAGGGCCCAGGTTTACTACAAGATTGCTATAACCTCACTCTGAAATGTATAAGAAAATCTCTTTGGCACCTAACTTTCGAATCACATTCCACAGAAATGAAAAATTTAGAATCTGATGGATAACTTACACTGAAATTTAATTTACAAAGTGTATACGATATGTTTAATACTGCCCGAAATCCACGCTTTGAATTCGAACAATTCAAATCTATAATAGTCAAGTTACCGTTTTGTAATATTTGTGTTACTTTTTTGATGATGCTAGCTTCAACAGAAAGTATATCTACGGCCAATATTTCTGATAATACCACTGAATATACGGCAACATCGTTTTCTACGTCAACATCGGTTTCTACGTCAACCGGTGAGGAAGAAATCATGTTATAGTAATGAAAATGCACATTGGTTCAAATCATATAGACCTATCATGTGCCATCCATGATGTCTTGTGATTTTAGCTGCAAGTATGTGCTCACAATGCATTGCAATTAAGTATATACAATCTGGTACTAAAACACTAACCCATTTCAAAGCATTACTGAAACATAGCTTTTCAAAAATGTTTCTTTCAATTTTTCAAATTTCTTTTATGCTTTTCATACATAGTTATAAGTTCTTATGCACACCATCATACGTACAAATATCAATCATTATGATGTGTGAACTTATACGTGTGATTTATGATCCAGGAGTGCTGGATTAAAAACTTAGTTCATGTGTTATTTTTATTTAGGAATACAGCCAAAACAACGCTACATTACATTGTGGCAGCGTTTTGAGAGCCCACTGGACTTGTTTTGGAACTACACTGGAGTAATTCGGTATTGGACTATTTCTTAGGCCAACTCATTGACGCATAATTGCATAGGATTTCTGCAGTGCTCCTCACTACAGCCCAACATGACTATTTTGCCGTGAGTACTGTGACAATGATTTAACATTATCCTTGACTGGCTTGTATGAACAATGACTGATTCATTTACACCCCGAATTAACTGGGATGAGCCTGACAGGACTAGTACTGTCAAAACACTTCATCAACAATGCAATGTTTACTTCTCCGTCAAAGAATGTTGCTGTTGATCGACAAGCACGTCAACCCCATCCTCTTGTTTGCTGGTGTTGATTGCATCTAACTCTACAATTCGTGGGCTCTTGATGATGCTGATGAGAAGGATGTTATGGAGGGAAAATTTGACACACAGCTCGAAACATACAGCGGTATGTTCAGAACGATAGGGAAAGCGTTGAAAACTTTGTCGGGCGTCTGAACCTGCAGGCATATGACTGCGAGTTTCGTGATGACACTGATCGCTTCAAGAGCGTTTTATTTAGCAGCTCATTGCAGGCACAATATATCCTGAGCTCCAAAAGGACATGTAGCTAGGAAAGAGCAAGTCTCTTATTACCTTTAATCAAATACTTGAGCTGAGTAGAACATTTAAGCCTCGCAGATGTACATGACACAACTAGCAGTGATCAAGACAAGTAGTCAGCCAGCATCGATTGATGTAGTTCACCAGAAGGCTTAGAAGTGTCCCAATTGTGGGGGCCAGCATGCTCGACATCCACAGAAAACATACGTCCAGCATATGGCACTAAACGCATTAACTTCAAAAAATTGAATCGCTGGCAGATTGCGTGTGTGTGTGTGTGTGTCGATCTACCTCATTGTTGCAGAATACTTGTAAAAATTTCCCTTCATCTAGAAAATGCCTCATGAATGTACCAATGCTGCTGCTATCAAAGTAGTCCAGAATGTGCACGGTTCTTTATATTCCCCACACACTTGATTAAAGCCGCCAAAGATGACGAAATACTGGATACGTGTTCATGAAAGTTATGCACACGCGTACGCAGGAGGGGGGGGGGGGGGTAACCCCTTTTTATGCATGTGTTTTGGAGGAAACCCCCCCCCCCCCCACCCCCTCAGTTTTTGTTTTTATATAGAAAAATAAAAAAAATAATGCTAAAGGGTGACAAAAAAGTGACCTTACCCCCCCCCCCCCCCCCCCGCCCCCACCCCCTACTGAACGAAATATCTTTCGGCATAATTTTCCAATTTCCGGGGCAAATTTTTTTTTTTTATATGTGCTCTTAATTTTGATAAAATGGACAGTTACCGTCTATTAACGTCTATTAACGGGTATTTGATCAAAGAACTTTTAATTTGTACAATATATGTTTAGATACATGTGTATTTAAAATTGTGGACATTACGGACTCAGTGTATTTTGCTGTAAGGGGGATGTCATATGTGATCTTATACATGTGATATGTGATCTAATACAACCATGGTGTGCTGGATTAAAAACTAAGTTGGTGTGTTATTTCGATTAAGTAATACAGCCAAACCAACACCGCATTACACGATCTAAGGCAGGAATATAATATTTCATATGACGGGAAGGAGGAAACTAATTATGACTAATGAACATTGCAATCATAATACATGTAAATTCGTAAATGCCTTCGGATTAAAGCCATCAAAACACAAACTGTATGCAATTGCACATATCATCGATTAATATTTACATACCATAGCACTATTCATTAAGTACTCAAAGGCTTTCAACGCGATTATTAATGCTAATCAGTTGATCAGTTACAGAAACTCCAGAATAGAGCGGGGAGGATCATTTTGAAGGTAAATCGGCAATTACGTTCATGTATATCCAATCAACAATTGCATGATATCCTAAAATATCGGACACTTTGTCCGTACGTCGTGCTAAATAAATGTACATTATTATGTTTAAAATACTGCATGGCCCGACTCCTAATTATATGATTAAAATGTTTCTTTTAGAGCTACTAGATACCCACTTCGTAGTCAATATAATCTTACCCTTAACAGACTTAGTAACATTGTTCAGATGAGAGAAAATGGTGCTAAGGTAGTGACTTCAATGCTAGATGTACAATTAAAGATAATCTGAAGGTTTGAGTGAAAACAGACCATTATTAATTATAACAATTGGGAAAAACTGATCTAATAGATTCCTTAATTCTCCCAACTATATAATTACAATTTGATTAAATTTTAGGTAAATGTAAATCGTCACAAAGCAATGTAGTAGTAGTAGTAGTAATATTTATTTCCGTATACAAACATAATAACAATGCATGAGATACGGTGGATTACCCACATTTAGCTTACCCGGCATGGGAAAGCTGGTCTTCCGTGGGGTCCGGAACAATTACATAAACAAAACAGAATATTAATACATATCTGAACAACAGTAAATAAATTTTCCCGAAAAAAAGACATTCCAGACATTCAAGTGTTGAAAGATTTTTAAAAGCCTGTCCTGTGTCTTATTTTCATGGAAAAACGGTCGGAAAATTCGAAAATTAGATGGGAGAATTCATTGTTAGAGGGTGTTGCACAGTGACACCTTCAAATAAAATCATAAATATCTTTGTGGTTTGAGAATTCTTCAGGATTCTTTCATGTAAGAGGGTACAGTAGAAGGAATATAATAAGTAACATTTCATTCAAAAATTACGCAATTTGTTCATCAACATTCAACAATGTTACCGGGTCGCTTTAATAAAACCAGGACAAATTATTGTATATAAAAGAACCTTTGTTTTAATATAGAGGTTAACGTTGTATAACGTGTAACTATTGACGTTATGCATATGTGCTACATTGACTTCCTTTACAGCGAACCGGTAACTTTGTTGAAGGTTGATGAAAAAAACTGAGTAATTTTTGTATGAAATGTAACCTGTTATATTCCTTCTACTGTACTAACCCTGTAAAAAATCCTGAAAAAATATCAAACCACAGAGATTTGTATGGTTTTCTTTGAAGGCATTAATGTGTAACACCCTCTAACAGTAAATTCTCCAAACCATTTTTTTTTAAATTAAAAAACAAGCTTTTAAAAATCTTTCAACACTTAAATGTTTGAAATTGTATATTGAGCCAATTCGTTGCTTTGTGACGATTTGCATTCACCTTAAATGTAACAAATTTATAATAATATAGTTAGAAGAGTTAAGGAATCGATCAGATAAGGTTTTCCCAATTGTTATCAATAATAATGGTCTGTTCCCACTCAAACTTTCAGATTATCTTTAATTGAACATCTAGCAGTGAAGTCAAAACCTTAGCACCATTTCTCTCATCAGAACAATGTTACCAAATTCCTTCAAGAGACATTTGACAGAAAGCTTATGAACCTAGTTCATTGTATATGTTTTTGTTGTAGCTATTATGTGAACCACATAAGACCTTAGTGACCGTAGTGTATGTCGATAGATCGCGTTTATTTGTAGTTTACTTCCCTCGATTCTATTTCTATGATACTAGTTTCTCTAATCTACTGTCTATCTTGGACATTTCATTTCTTACTATATTTTGCTTAGAGATTGATGTTTTGCCATTATTCTTTGTTGTTTGTTTATATATATTGTATTGTTTTACTGTTTCATTTCTAGTCCCCATGGAAGACAATCGGCATCATTACGATACCGCTTAATATGGGCTATCCAGCCGTTTATTTTATCTTGTAACTCATTATTCTATTCGTTGTTGTTTTGCTGAATGAATGTTGTCTTTTTATACTGAAATAAAACAAAAATATTCTCCTCCATAACCTATCACACTATAGAGTGCGTCCTACAAAAATTGAGACCCTAAAACAAACGTATGTTGTGAATAAACTATGAGCTGTATAAATAGGATTCTTTGCTTTTCATCCAGAAGAAGTAATATGCTTTAAAATCAAACATTGATGACATAAATCCATATTAGCTTGACTGCGCAACATTGCTTTGGAGCTGGCATGTCCAACTCTATTTGTGACAGATTTGGTTGAAACAGTAAACATGGTTGAAAACGTATATATCACGTGGCAAAATGATCGAACATGACCTGAATGAAAAATTAACTTTAAAACCAACCGTTATTTTCAATCAAACTATATAAATGCACAGAACAGGTCCAGAGGCAATCTCAAGGAACAAACGCAACCCCACGAAGAAGGGTGCGATGGCCGAGTACAAGGTTCCGGATTAGGCCGAAACTATCCACACAAACCATAGATCGGCAATAAGTACGGAAATAACATTGCCATTATTATCTCAAAGGGGTGCCTATTTGTAGTAGTCGAATAACGACTCGTGTGTCACGAGCTGTATGAATTCTTTTTACTTTGAGAAGTATTACGCTCATTTTCAGTAGCTCAACTCCGTTTATTTTTGTTTTACGCCTGTCATTTGGTTGATATGTTGCTGATTTTCTGCTGCTTTTTTTCTTTTGCATTTTTGCATTTTTGCTTCGCCCAAAAACTTTGTACCAATTAGCTTCATCCTTGCCATAATTATATTCTATATCACAGACACACCTCCCACATATGCACACACACCAACGCACACGTCATCGGCCCTACCCTGTTCCTTTTGTATATCAACCATATCCAAGTCTCTTTGCAGATGACAGCACCCTCTATCGTGAGATTCGACGCACTGAGGACCATCAAGTCCTAGAGAATGATCTCCAACAGCTGTCCAAGTGGTCTTCAAACTGGATAATGGACTTCAACGTGAAAAAGTGCGCTATCCTCACCATCACACGGAAGCGTACTCCCAGCATCCGAGAATACCACCTGTCAAATGGACTGATCCCCGGCCGAGAGTCAAAGAGTACAAGTAGGCCTACCTTGGAGTAACGGTTTCTGCTGATCTTCGTTAAAAAAAAGCACTGCCAATCCATCCGGCATAAAGCAAGCCGTACTCTGGGTCTTCTTCTCAGGACTCTCTCACCATGGACCTAATACGAATCCATGCTCTCACCCTGTACCAGGGATGTAAAGTCCAGGGCCTACACAGCCTTAGTGCGCCCCCAATTGGAGTATGTGTCGGAGGCTTGGAACCCACACAGCGTCATGGTCACAAAAATGCTAGAGCAAGTACAAAGAACAGCGGCTCGCTTTGTGTACCCTGACTTCAGATACACCTCATCACCATCGGCTCTTGTGGTAGCTCTCGGGTGGGTCACACTTCACACACGTCGAATCCTCGACCAATGCACCCTTTTCTACAAGATCCATCACCGCACCAACTATTGTCATCCCTGCTACATACCTGAAGTATGTAATTCCTGTTGCATGCAACAATCGACTCCTTTAAGTTCTCATACTACCCAAGAGCAGTAAGGATCTGGAACCATCTGCCAGGCTCAGCAGTCAATGCAACGGGAACAACCAACTTCAACGAGGCTGCTCTACCCTCCATCAGAATGATGCAGCCCCCTGTTGGTTCTTACATCATATAAGCTTACTAGCTTGGTTTGTACTTGTACTGGACTAAGCATATTTTACTGTAAATTAACAAGTGCTTTGTCCACACACCATTCCAGCAATTCATGACACTCCTTGTAGTTACTCGCCTCACATACCACCCCAGTAAAGCTTCCTGAGTGAGCTGCCAAAGGGATTACCCAACCAAGTACCAAGCACACATTATGAAGCGCAATGTAAGTGTAACTAATGAGGTATTATGTTAACCCCAAGCTATATGTTTGTGTCGTGAGATGACAGACGAGAGAGAGAGCCGTTCGCCACCCTTCCATCCGGAAAGAAGTTACTTTTAACTGTTCAATTACCTCTTTTATTATAGCCTATCGTTCTTTTATGACATTACAGTCATCAATACACATGGTCGTCATTCATCAGTAAGTACAAGTTTTTGAATTCATATCACTATTTCGATGACAGATTTAAAAACGGGACACCCGGGTCAAGAAATCACTGGAGTATGGATATTGGGCCCGGTCATGATTGCAACATTGGTGCTCATTATAGGCGTTTACATTTACCTTAAACACAGAGGACACTGTCAAAAGTGGTATGTATTATTTTCTTTATTATTATTATTGTTATTATTATTATTGTTATTGTTATTACCATTATGACTATTATTTGTATTACTACTACTACTACTACTCTACTACTACTACTACTACTACATGTAGTATTATTACTAGTACTATGGACCATTCGAAATTCGATTTGATATGGTTCATAGAATGCATCGAAGCAAATACACTGTGAATGATATTGGCTGAATCTTTCTTTGGATATTGGGCCCGATCATTGCAATATTGGTGCTCTTTATAGGCGTGTACATTTGCCATAAGCACAGAGGACACTGGCAAAAGTGGTGTGTATTATTTTCTTTATTATTATTATAATTGTTAATATTATCATGATTATTACCATTATCATTATTACTTGTATCATACTATAAATACTAGTAGTACTACTACTACTACTATACTTAAAAAAATAAATGAATATGCTTATTTTTGTTTTCCTTCTCTATTTCTCTCTCTCTCACTCACTCACTTTCTCTCCCTCTTTCTCTTTCTTGACTATCTCAATTAAAAATGTTTTATTTATTTTTGTCTATAATACAATTTATCGCACCAGTACTTTTACAGGATGTAATAATAAGAATCGTGGTAAGAAGACAAATTAAGTTATTGCATCTACTCTTAGTCACATTTACATACGGATATCATTCAATAGTGTAGAAAATGCATGGCTTTTGGTTCTACATGTTTTAATCTCGTATGTAGACCTACTGTATATCGTCATCATCACTGTTTCTTTAGTAGACAAATCGATGAAATTTGCAAGTTGGGGGAATTTGTGCACATTAAATTTGTAAAAAAATGAATAAGTCAAACTGTGTGAATAAGCTTCTTGTCGGGGAGGGGGTTCTGTCTTGTTAGAAAGTTTATGTCATATAATATTTTTGTAGCTTTCTGCATCATTGTTTATTTATTACATCAATGTTCCAAACCAAGATCAAAACACATATCCTATTTTCATGTAGATTCACATTATGCCTTTCAACATTGGAGGATATTTTATTTTATTTTGTGACTTTGGGATATTTATTTAAAAATTCTTCTTTTTTAATCTTTGAAGTATTATGCCATTGTTATCAATATCTTCCTACTACCGTGGGCAAAGATCGACAATTTCAGAGCTCCTGAAAGGTCTCATCCACACAAAAAAATCAGGTTACAAATTTTGGCATATCACTTTAAGAATCCTCTCAAAACGCACCAATAATTGTATGAGGCTTAATTTAGCCAAAGCCCATGTCATCTTTTACCTATTTGATATCTCTATATCTTATAACAAAACTATGGTATAGAAAAGTCTAAGAATTTACGACTCAAAAATTACGATTCACAAATCGTTTAAGTCCATGCAACCTCCAAACTTGTTTTCCCTCAAATCATCAATCTACATTTGCCTCTCTATATAATATATTAAGGAGAGAAGTGGGGACCTGGTAGGATGACAATTTAAGTAATTGCAATAATTTATGCCCTCGTAGTGAACACATATAGGTAAAGAAACCAGGTAGTGGTCTTATGTATACTGTGTACATAAATAAATATCATGACAGGGGTAATAACATTTGTAAAGCGCTTAGAGACGGTATTCCGTATAAAACGATATATAAAGCCAGATTTAATTTACTATTATCATTTTGAATGTATTTGGTTTTCAGGCGTTTTATCTACAGACCCTCATTGTAATCACTCTGGTGTTGGTTCATGACTATCAATGTTAAATTTATTTATTTTCCTCTCGGGTTTCTAATGACTGGAAAATTAAACCTTTTCGATCCACTATTTTCTGGCTAAAGAATATTGAAACTGCATGTGGTATTAGTTTTCAAGCTGGGGCGTGGTTTCAACGCTGACACATGGTTTCATTTATTTCTACTTCAAAATTATTTCGTACCTGTCCATCAATAATACAAATTTCTTTATTTTTCTTTCTTCCTTTTCATTAGATAGCTAAATTGTTTTTCGTCTAAGTATAGGTTCTGTATCTTGGTTGTAAAGTTTAAAGTATTACAAACAATTGTCAAGATATCACTTCAATACATCACCAATACTAGGGTTTTACAATGTTTTCCGATATTTGTTTCCACTGCAAATTTGTTTTTTTCACTGTATTCAAGTATTCAATTTTATTTCACATCTCTTTAAAAAACACATCAAAAGATATACAAACAAATCATTATTTAAAACAATATAAATATATACAAAAAACATTCATTTACATTGTACTGATGAAAGAAGGATGAAGGGTGGAGGATGTGAGGGATCAACAAAGGCCATTGGCCTGTCAAGGTTGATCCCCTATATTTCCACCCTTCAAGAGAAATACATTATACAAAATATAAAAAATAAAAACAATCAAACAAACAGATAATATAACATAGCATAATCACATAAAAAAGACATGGTACATGTTTATCTATTACATATCATGACACTTAAGATCATTCCCTCACTGCTACATGATTCTATTTTTCATTGTTGAATTTGTGACAGCCGTTACCACAAATGAAGAGGTATGTAAAAGTTTCAGAAAAACCCGTTGCCTGCAGTGCATCCTTCCTGCTTATGATACTGTGCTTGATATAGCTTGTTCTATGTGCTCGTCTTGAGAATTTTTTTGGTGATATGCCTTGTCATCTAACTGTAAAATGTGTAGATCTCATCATACTTAGTAGGTCCATGATCTAACATAAAACCAATGCTTGTCCAGTCTATACTTGTTTCATGCAATTAATTGTACGGTGGCGGATCCAGTGGCACCCGGTGGAGCTGATGCCGCCCCCAACAGAAAAAGAGGGAGGATGAAAGAAAAAAGAAAATAATTAGGATGACTTTTGGGGGCGGGAGGGGTGTCAGAAAGATTTGTAGCCGAAACGGCACACGAAATACCTGATGACCATTTCTTCTTTTTTCCTTTGCTTATCACAGAATTTTCGAATTTATGCCCCCCCCCCCCGACAGAGATACTTGGATCCGCCACTGATGACCCATTTACCCCCTTCTTTCTTCTGGTTTGTTGAGGGTGCTTTATGTGAAATCCATCCCGTGTAATTGTATTCATTCATTTAATTAAAACCCATTGCAAATAATAGACAAGTCACACAAAACCATTAACTATAAATCCCTTATAAACAGCAGCTGTGACTAGAGTGAAAAAGGAACTATAATGTGTGGCCAGGCTACATATTCGACCGAATCAACAAGACATTTAAAAGTGATTAATTAACTAGAAATTAGCGTAATATTAGTTAATTACGCTAACCACAGTAGAGGCTATAATTGTCCCCAAATCAATGAAATCAGACATTACATTATCTTTCACTTTGAAACGCCAATAACCCGACATTTTATCTGAAATGGAGTTAAAACTTTCAATAATATTTGAAAAAATGTTCCTTCCAGATGACTAACATGTTATTGTGAATTAAGAAGAATCTCTACTATAACTATTCTTTTTACCCCCCCCCCCTCCCCCTCTATCTGTCTCTCTCTCGCAACACTCTTTGCCTGTGCATTATATAGTTGCCAATCGTTCCTATTTAGAAGAATGAGTTCTACTTTTGTTGTCTTCAAGCTATTGTTTTGAACCCTAGATTCCTCTCTTTTTCTGAAACATTGTATGTGAAAAAGTATATAAAATAGACTGTATTCCTAATTTTGCCTTAGGAGATTCTTAATTTTGGCTGTGAAAGGTTGGTAGGTATGCATAGTAGTTAAGGCCTCCATGACTGGCATGTGCTCCATTTGCATTTCTAGCTGCATACTTGGTCATTAATTCTATACCTTCTAAACTCAACTGAGGTTAGAAATAAAAATGAAGCAATTATTCTATAGTGCCAAGCCTGACCTATAGTAATTGCTATCTCATTAAACACACACACACACAAACACACAAACATATATATTTATATATATATTCACGCATATATTTGTATATTTTATATATATAAATATATATATACTTAATGTGGACTGTCAAACTTTGCCCGTTTACTCATTACCTGAATTTATACCTCTTTATTATTCCTCATGCAACGACATTTTATAAGTGACGATGCAACCACTTTATGTTCCTGTTGTTTTTCACATTTTCTTTTACTTCTTCATATAGGAAATGGGAATTCGGGCAAAGACAAGGGCAGACACACGACACTCTCTCAACTCCCACAAACAATAGAGGAAGAGGATTCTCTTCAAACTTTGGAAGTTCCCCCAATGGATCAACCAGTCCCCAGAGACCCAACACAATCGACTCCTCTACACCAATTTCTGTGATAGCATCTGCATTACCCGACAATACACCCGAAGATTCCCGACTAACAGAGATTCAGCGTATCCCACCTTTATCACGCCCTTCTGATATGTCAAATATTCCGTTCAGTTTTCTTCATCAGAACAATCCAAGAAGCGATAATCATTACGTTCCCTCAACCAGTGTCCCAAATCCATATTACTACGCATCTAGCTTTGATAACCCTAGGTCAGGTGATACTGTCAGGCTCCAAGAAGCACATCATGAACCGTCTTCTATGGACATTACTAATCACGCATACGAAGGTACAACTGATTATGAAGGACAGTCCAATGGGACCCTTGAAGATGTCAATCTATATCACTATGCCTCCAGCTCTGAATATCCGATGGTAGCTAGTTCTGTTGCGACACGCACTGGAGAAGCTTATCAAGAGCCTTCAACTATGGACATGGCTGATCATGCCTACGAAGTTACATCTGATAATCAAGAACAGTCAAAGACAACGATTGAAGACAGATTTAGGGGAGGATTATCCATGACAAGCCGTCCTTTGCCACACAGACCATCCTCTGCTAATTGCAAAGAAGGCCCAACTCTACCTCCAAGAAAATCATCACGAAGTTCTAAAAATGCAATTCACGCAATCGCTTCTTTGAGACAGAGGAAATGTGCCATGCACAATGAAAACAACAACATTCTTCTCGGAGCATGTTCATCGGATTCAAAATTAAAACATGATTTACCCAAGGAGCACGCTACTTCAAACAAACGGAAGGGGCAAACTGAAACCCCTTTATATCATACTCTCGAGGATAATGAACAACCCAAAAGACGTCTTCAGCATGATAACCAAGAATTACCTCCCCTCACAAGACGTCAAGGTGATACGCTAGACCCGTTTTATCATTGCCTTGAGAACGATAATCAGGGGCCACACTCTGGAGACAACCACCTTGCATATGGTGTACCAGTTACTAGTAGCACAAATGCACAGGACAGCACTGACTCGACTGACTCAGTTAGGATGATTAACAATGTCCTTTATGTTCCTATGCCAACTTGCTCAAAGAAACATTAAACAATTATAATTATGCTTCAAGATCACAGCTTTACACAGAACTTTACCTCGGTCACTTTGCAAAACCGACCCACACCCGACTCCATACTGACCTATTTCTGTCCATTAGAGTGCTGTAACTTTTTGTACAGTCTGTAGTCGGTCTCATGTCTGTCACGTTGGTGTGACTGAGGTTTTAATTGGTTGTCAGCCCCGATTTGATGTCCGCATCCTCTGTATCGCATAATGCATACTGTATAAAAAGTTGATGGTAATTACAGTTGCTGTTGTGTTAAATACTAGGCTACTTTATTCTTAAACGGCAAATAAAGTATAATGAAAATAAAAGGCAAAGGGATTCGATCAGTATAATATACTAACAAACAGGTGGACATCGTTTATCTGTAATATTAATCTTCCAAATATCTTGCCAAAATACCAAGTCTTGTTTGAGATTAAAGAAAAACGAATATGAAATCCAACTACAGTATACAGTCACCATATAAAGTGACTTGTACACCTACTATATGTCATCATCATTTAATTTTTATTTTTATTAGATGATTACTCAACTTTAAGCCACTGGTGCAACTATGAATACATTCATTTCTGACAAGGTGCTTCCAATGACGTTAAGCTAGGATTTGTTTGCATTATTGATTCGGTGCTATGCCTACTTTTAGAAAATGTGCCTTAGAAGAGAACATGAAAAATGATTAATACCAGTACTGGCATTTCATTCAGGTGTCATAAAACAATCATTATGTAATGAATTGATCCCTTCGCTGAAGACAGTAATTTGATGAATGGAATGTAAATTGTGTAGAATGATAAATGACTAATTGTCAATTAATCAACCTTGGCGGTACAGTATTGATAAGAATTCAGCCTTCCATGAATCTTTTGAGATTTTGCAGTTGTTACTGAAAAACTAATATTCCTTTTTGTGCTGTATTTATTATCACTATTACTAAAATAGATGGCATTTTAAAGTATTCTTATCTTAACAAACTGACGTGCAATACCATTACCTATATCTTTTTTGTACCCATTGAAAATTCACCATTAAGAAACTGAGGACAACTCACTGGGCATTGTGTCAAATTTTTGATAACTTACTACCTTTCTGTCCATCCAAATGTACATGTAAAAATTTAAGACGCAATCGCCATTTTAATGTTATCTTTCTGTATGTCTATCTTTAGTTGAGGTTAAAACTACGATATTACATAGCAAATAAACAAACAAAAATATTGACGAAACACAAAGAAATTTTTCAAGAAATGTTAAGGTTATAACTATTTATTTAATTATTTTTGTCTTTTTTATTATGTTAAAATGTAAATTGATGTAAATATATATGAAATGTGAAATATGTGAAATAAAACACCTAGGTAAGAGGACAAGAAAGAAAAAAAAAGACAGTAAACTAAAAAAAAAAAAAAAAAAATCTTTAGTTATAGGTAATCTGTGTTGGAGAGGGTATATCATTTGGTTAGAAATAGGTTCATAGTGTAAGCCAGTGAATGTATATGCCAGTGTTACATAGTATAGTTAGAAAATGTTATCTATACGGCATTAAGTGAGTTTATACAACACCTACGTGGATCCTTGTCATTTGATTGGACGATTGTTGGTCACATGATATTCAATAGATGGTATATTGCACGGTCGTGCATTTTTGGTTATATGCGCTGTGCATTTTTGGTTATATGCAGACTGCGTACCTCTCTGCTGCATGTGCGCGTATCCCTGCGTGTATCTGACGCGAAGGCAATCTGCATGTAATCGAGAAGGCTTGACTCGGACTTTAATTTATCTTTAAAGGAGTAAAGCATAATTTGTTGATTAACGTTCTATTAGGTCTTCTTCGATGTTGTATAAAACAAATAATGAATGTTTTTCATTCGTTTAATAGTGCAAATATGTTCATTCGTTGAAAGATTAACGTTACTTCTATTCAACTCGGCTGACGCCTCGTTGAATAGAATGTTAATCTTTCAACTCATGAACATATTCGCACTATTGAACTCATAACCATTCATTATTTGTATAATATATCATTAGCAGTAGGGGTAGTACTTTGTTTTATTTTTTTTTTTTTTTCTTAAACGCTTCTTGCTCTTAAAAATATGAGTATTTCTAGAAAATACAACAAAAACATCTTCAAACATTTTGTTTGTGTCTATTTTCTCTTTATTTCCCACTTTGAAACATCTTAAAACCATAATAAAGAATTGTATTTTAAGTGTTTACACTTAGATGACACAGACCAAAAAGGCATAAAGTACCATGCATAATTATCTATACACATAATATGTTTAAAGGTTTACTTGGTGAATATTTTGCAGAACATAGACATGCTTCCATGATTTACTCTGACAACCAAACTAGCTTTGTGTAAACTAGTGATTCTCATGAAGAAAAAAAAACTGACTGACGAAAAAAGATACATGTATTTGTAGAACCCGATTGTAGCTTAGGGTCAAATTGTACTAATCAAATTGGTATGCAGCACTCACAACACCATCGTACCCCAACAGTACATATGTATTTTAATTTTTTACATTTTAAGACCGTCAATACTACTGGGCCAAAAGGGATTAGACCACACAGCGAGGTCACTGACGGGTGGCTATCTCATCAACTCAGCTCTCAACTAACATAAGAAAAACATGGGGGACCAACAGGCACCGATTGGGGAAATTTTCTATATAGAGGGAGCAAGTAGCTACAAGTAGGAGAGTGAGGCTTAAGTGAATGACGTTTAACTACAACATAAATAAATAATAAATAACTTGATAACATTTCACTTTGTTCATTCCATGCTAAAGATTTTTTCATCAGGTCCACAAGAAACTTCAAACTGTTTTTCTCATAAAGCAATGCACATGAGCTTAAAAGTTGCAATATTTTAGGCTTTACCACTTAACTAAAAATTTCAGTCAAATTTATATTTTGGGAAAAGCACATATTGGAATATTTAAACTAAAATTTAGAATTCTAGAATTCTGTATACCTTTAATATGTATCACCTGTATCAGAAATATTTGAAATCATTATACAAGTTTATATACTCAGCTTCTTAAAGATGTATGCTATCAAACATTGTTCATGAGAAAGGTGTAGGCGCGCAAGACATAAAGCCGATCTCCAAAGTAACTTTATAAGGAGGAAGAAGAAAAGAGCATTGTTGGGATTCATTATCATTTTTAGCCTTCTGCCTATTGTTCATAACAAAAGTAAAATAGGCCTTTTATTAACATTTCTTAGACTACATGCACAGTGTCTATAGGGTCGTTCAGATATGAAGTGGTAAACCGCTGTAAAAAAACTGGTTTAAATGATTGGTAACTGCGTGCAACAAAGTTCCTGCGCTCTGTGTTATAAGATACAGAAATGTGGCGCGTATTATACTTTACGTCCCAATTGTTTAAAACGCTGCGGTTTTGTCGCATCATATATGAACATGCAATTCCAACTTTTCATGTACAGTAAACAGCCCTCCATTGGATTTTCACATTCACAATTGTGATAAAAAACATGTTCAATCAGCAATCAATTAGTTAGTGATCACATACACTGTAATTCATTCTCTGTCCATATAATGACAGGGCATTTGAAATGAATCTTATTGTTAATGTGTATATACTTGTACATGTATGCATGTTCTTTATAAAATGACCTTTAGTAGAACTCAATCATACAACATGTGTACTCACCTTTAATAATCACAATGTACCTTACGATTCATTACAACTATCATTTTGAAAGAAATGTAAATGTAAATGATTGTAGTCAGTGGACAAATATGCAACCGGACCGTTGACACTACCAATCCAAGCTAAATGGGTATTTTGTCTGTCTGTAGGCTCATAACAATCCATTTTTTGGATTTATTAGTATCGATACTCGATCATATGACTATGTGGGGATTCATGCATGCATCATTTACCTTTCCAATTCTCATACGATTGTGACTGTCCTCCCAAATCTGATTGTGTACAGCGGTGTTCTTATGATAACATTTAATGTGTAATGCTACGACATGTTATATTGTAAATACTTTGTACACCATTTCTTTGCTTTTATTTGCAGCAATTTGATCCATATAAATGTTCTCCTTATTGCATGTGGTGCTATTAAATATAGAATTAAAAGTCATGACTATCCCTTCATTTTGTACTGCATACTTGCCAGTCATGTTCTTTTCTATCAAACCTCACACAACTTCACATTAACCTATTGAACTACATTTGTTTGATGTATATGTTACAGAAACCTTGCCAAAAATGACAACAAAATCAGTGCGAAAACACCATGTATGCAGGATTACCACCCATGAGGCACTTCTAATGGTGACCCAGGGATATGCTCCAGGATTTATTTTGTATAAAAGTATTAGGGATGGGGTTGCTAGTGTGTTTTAGGTTGAATTCATGCTAAGGATTAGGGTAAGGTACGGTGTTGCCACAGTTAGGTCCAGGATTGAACTTTGAATTGATTTTTTTTTGTATACAAATTAACACTGAGCAATCGTTGCAGGAGCAAGCGTGGTGCGTACAACCCTACAGGATTCAGACCCTTGTAGAAATAGGCTACATTCAAAATCCTTCACCTTGTTCAGTATACATACAGCTAAGAGTGTAGTCCAAGTCTAACCTGCGTGAGGAGTCCGCACTGATTATTGTGATGGATATATTCAATTTTAATGTACACAGTTCTGTGACAGACAATTCAACAGAGAAAATGGGGTATCTTAGGTGCTAAAATTTGGGGCTTCATGAGATTTCTGCTTTACAATACTGTTTGTATGCACCTGAATAATACAGACTGAATGAACTACAATTTTCTTCTTGAAGAAATGTTGGTTCTTCTTCAATTTTGAATTTTGGCTATATGAATAGAACCTATTCATATCAATGAATTGTGTACTCACAATTCCTTATCCACAATGAAGTATTTATCAATGAAATGTCTGCAAAACGAAATACAATATATAATATGGCATCATAAATTACAGTCTAAAGTTACATGAAACATGTACACATGTATAATCTTTGTATAAAAAATGAAATTTATGGTAACTCTTACACCTTTCCAATAGCACTGCATTTCAATTTGAATATTTACTTCAATGTAAATATTACTTGCATGTAAGCAGAGCAGATCTGTAATTGTCATATCAGAACCTAGCTTGCCCCCAAAGGCTTGTCCACACAATCATTACTTATATCCATGTTCAAAATTGTTCTCCCAAACAACTGATTGAATTATAATGCATACTGAAGTATCATGAATTTTAAATTTGACAATCCTAGGTATTGCCAACTTTTCAACAATTTGTATTGCATCAAGAATGATCTTGAGACTTTTAGCTTGATTCAATTCCACCTGATTATAGTGTATACTATGTTTTTCTCATGAAAATGACTATTTTGATGGGGGAGGGGAGGGGAGGGGAGGGGGCAAATGAAATATGTTTGAGTAAAATTGTTATCTCCCAACCAGAATAATGGTTATTTATCAAAATGTAATATAAATTATTACTAAAACTTGTTACTACCGGGTATTCAATAAATACAGGCTTCCACAAATTCTAGACATAAGTCAAAAACTCAAAATTCTAAACCCTGTTATGAAAGCAATAATAACCAAATATATGATTGTAAACTACACGTGAAAAAGAATAATTTACACGATTCGCAACTAATCACTAAATAACTTTTAAATAAGAGAATACATGGAATTTTTTACAGAACTAAAATTAGAAAACACAAACAACACTATTGATAATTGTGGCAAGAAATTTTTTTGTCTTAATTTTTATTTCACACACATGTAACATGATGCTGTCCTTTTAGTTATTTTTGTCAAAAAAATGTCATTCGGGTTTAAAAAAATGTCATTCGGGTTTAAAAAAAACGGCCTGTAAACATTTTACAATTACAATTAAAATTAAAATTTAATTACACTTAAAAGTCATTTGAAATTCTACATTATACTCATGATGAATTCTGCTTTAAAATTTCTAGCAAACTTTAATCATTTTTTTAACTACCTTCAAAGTAATGAAAAAAAGTAGAAGTTAAAGGGTATCTTGCACATCTATACTATGCAACAGTTGTACAAACAACCGTATGAGTACTGCATTAACAAAATCAAATTTCAGAGCAATTCCAGCATGATACTAATAAGCATGAATACAATTTAAAAGAAATGTAAATATATTCTCTTACCTCTTTAAATAATAACGACTATGTCCACTCAGTTCCTCTTCTTGTGACAATTCATCTTATTCACCTCAAAACAGTGATTGAAATTTTACATCCTTATTTAATGTCATATTCCTTTTAAACAAATCGCAATCGAATTGCATGATCAGAGAAACTGGCTGAAAATCAACATTCCATATTATGATAATAATAATACCGGTAATGACCGTTATTATAAAGCACTTTACGAGTTACAGCGTAACAGTCCAAAGCGCTTGCCTCTGTCACTGGTTTCTGTTACGATCCTGCAATTTACATTTACAGTGCACACTCTCCACTCCCTGGGGAGCATTCCAGTCAGTCACCCTTTTGTCAAGCAAGTACATGCTAATTCATTCACACCAATATTCGTATCCTAACAGGTACCTATTAAACACCCGGGTGGAGAGGATCAACATAGATAAAATGCCTTGCTCAAGGACACAAGTGCTATGCTGGGGATCAAACTTGTGACCTTGTATTCCAGGTCAAGTGATTAGACCACTCAACTACAAAACCTCTACTATATCTTCGTGAATCATATATTCATCACCTGTGTCTTTTAAGCCCGTTTTAACCCTCAAAATGATCAACATCAAAAGGAAATGATTTTTCTTTTGTACTGCATCTGACAAAGGAATATTCAAGACAACATGTTAGGTTTCACAAAATTAAAGACATTTCAAAGCAATCTTTGGGGAGAATCCTTTTGTACACCTATTGGTGTATATAACAAATACAAAATAGAGCAACTTTAATCCATTGGTGAAGACACACATGATATTATTATGTTGAGTATTGATATCGTGTAAATACCTTAATGCAAAGTATGTACAGTGTAATGAGACTTGCAGGCATTGTGACATACACAGATATTTGAAATTTTTAACTTTCTCAGTTCTAAAACTTTTTGATAAACATTCAGTTGATGTGACAACTACATGCAATACATAAAAAAGTGGTATAACATGATGGGGCTTATCCTGAGCGGGTACTGATGATTGACCAGCTGTCATGTTAATTCACCTCTTCAAAACCTTTTTTTTTTTTTACATGCTGTTGTTTTCTAGTCTTCACATTCATTCACTATACAATGATTCTTTATATTACGTTTCTTCATTCAAGTTTTGTATAAATTTCATATAGTCCGAGCAGGCTCTTAATAAGCACTGGTTTAACTACCAATGATTTGCAGTAAGTGCAACAGATACATAAGTGTACACATACATTTGTCTCCTGCAGTGATCCAATTTCATCAGTTAACAAAAAAGACAGAGAAAATGGTCCAGTAAATATAGAGTGTAAGTGGTGAAGACACAATAAAAAGAGGAGATTTCTCACTTAATCTTAATAAACCTGGTGAAGACCTCATTTTAAAGAGATCTTCCATTGTCCAGAACATACCTTACATGTACTATGTATAAATAAATAGAAGTGAAGAATTCAAAGGGACTTACAAATACATCGTTTGGTGAAGTACTTCATACAAATATGTTACAGGAGACAGGATAAGTCTAAACATGCAATACACAGGGTGGGAATTCAAAGAGGTAGAGGAATTTCACACCTAAATATTGTGAATGGAATTCAAATTTAACGCTAAAAACCAAACACAACCCGAAATATTGCCTTGACAAAGAATGATCCCACCTTACAAAGATGAGGTTGAGATATTACACATAATAGCGGTGCTCCAACAAATGCTATAGCGACAACAGCTCTGGGTTATATTTTCTCGAAGATGGAGGGTTCGGGTTCGGAGTTGAAAAGAATTTTAGGATAGATGGAGGGGTAGGAAAGGGTAAGGTCAAGGGTTGCTGTCTAGAATTTGGTCAGTTTTGAATATTGACTGCAGGCAAATGTTGGCGGAGCATATGTCGTACAACTAAAACGTTACCCTTCATGATTCATAACTACGTGTATGTCAGTCATTTCTGTAGACTATGTAACTAAAAATCTGAATATCAAAATGCAGCATGTACATGAATGATTGCTGTGAGAAACCATTCGTCTAAACAGTTTATAGAGATTTATATACCAATTCCAAACCAGTTTCAAACTACAAGATGACCATGCAGTCGTTGTAATGACAGGCTGGCAAAAAAACCTTGAAGTTAATTGCGTCTACAAAGTGTGCCTGACAATTCAGTCCTTAATCACATCACACAAAACCACTAGCTAAAATTAAGATTACAGACTTTTACGTGAACCTTGCAAATAATAAATGGAACCTGAATCATGGTAAGTAAATGAAACATGAGGGAAATCTTTGGTCCCTTTTTAAAAAATAATCTTTGCTTCATGCAGTCTATTCTCTGAGGTGCGCTACCATTTGTATTCATAAATAAATAAAGATTTGGCTTTGGTTGGTTGATTTAAAAAAAATGGACATTCATCATATATCAAATATCACGATGAGCTGAAGGCCTCTGTCTCAAGACAATAGTGCTCTTCAGTCAAAGAGAACTCACTTCACAGGGTGATAGTGCTCAACGATGAACGAAAGCGCTCTTCATTGGACACCGCCGCCATTGCCGATCACAGCATGATGACAGCACTCGTCAGATGATGGCCAAGCTGATCATGTGATGACGAAGCTGATCATGTGATGATGACGCCAATCGTCATGATGACAGACTCCGTGAGATGCAAGCCTTCATCATGAGATGATGGCGTTTGAGAATCGAGGCACTACTTGGATACTGTCAGCACTCCGTGATCTCTTTACACTGGCGTGGGGTGGGAAGTCTCTAGGCTTGTCATCCGTTGGTTTGGAGAATACCTGTTGAAGAGGGCCCAGGAAATAGTTTCATGGATGAGTCTGCATCACATTCAATTTCATTGAAACATGATAGGCTTTCATTTCACTCCTAAAGGGTTCCCAGCGTTTCATATATTAAAAGCCACCATTGCCAATCATCCAGTGGATAAGCCATTTGGACATGGACAAAATATAAAAGACATTTCTTGGTTTGTCCTCGATTAGACTTATTTTCTTTGGTGCGTGAAAAGTACCCCTTTACCGGACATTTTTGGTAACATGCATGCGGTCATTCAGACCCCGGAGTGGGGGGGCCGGGGTATAAACCCAAAGGTAGTCAAGAAACTTTTTCTTCTTAAATATAGCATGCTTTATAATTATATAGTGTGTCACATCACCATCAGGAATGGCCATGATATACATAGCATATTCAGTATCTAATGTGAAATCAATAGCCATTATGTTTCTTCTACAATTGACATATCTTTAACATCTTCATAATTAATTGCGGCATTTATACTTGTATTTATAACCAATTATGAACTTGAGACATCAACTTGGACATTTAAAATAAATGGAGTGCTCTACTAGGAAATAAAATACATCTAAGTTTCTATTACATTACATTACATTATTTTAATTTGGGTTGTATAGCGTCATACACTTCATGTACATGTAGCTAGATCAACCTTGTATTTAGATTCCTGTTAGTCATATTTTCACGATGTAATCATAAGATGAGATAAACACCCACATATTGTAAACTGAAACAGGATTTAGGAATCGATTGATAAATACTTCTTGTACTGAAAATGAAACCTCATAGTATTACAAAGTTTGTTTCACTTTACAAAAGGAGTCTACTTCCTTCTTCTTCTATTTCAAAAGCTTGAATTTTATAGCCATCAACAGAAGTTATACTGACCTCACAAATATTAAAAGGGGGATACCATTTATGTCATACATGTAAATGGCATTTAGACAACATTTTCTAGCCCTAAAAGTAAAGGAATCAGCAGTGAAGATTTGTGTTATGGATATAGTAAAAGGACTACAGGGGGTCCTAAGAAGATGTGACAACCAAATTGAACCAACTATAAATTGTCCTTTCTTGTCAAGATAGAGCTAAATTTTTCATACATGTACAGTGTATGTCATACAGGACACAGAAAACTTGATTATCTGGAAGTTTAAGTTTATCCTGTGAGTTGCATTGAAAAATGTCATTGAAAAGGTAATAAATGGATAGTCCAACTATCAAAGAAGACTTTACTACAACTTTTACTTTGAAAATGACTGTCATAAAAAAAAAAGGAAAGGATTAAGATCTTCAGGATGATAAGTCGCATGGGACATCTCTGGGATTGTCCTATCTACTGACCTATCATGATCAAAATCATATTGTTTCTTCTTTAATGAACACTATCTAACAAAACAACATTAGAATACAAGATTTGAATCTTCTATGTAGAATAAAAGTGGCAAAATGTGTTGAAATATGAAATTCTTTTGAAGAATTCATGAAGAATATGAATATAAATGAAATATTGACATTGCAAAACAGTGCAAATCAGTGTAATAAAGTCATAAATACAAAGCCCCCATATTAAACCTTGCCCAAAACAAAATATTTACATGTACATGTAGCTGAATTAGGATTTAAATGTCAGTAACTTACACTGTGACCAAATACATCATATGCATAGTGTGAGAACAATATAACAAATACATCTACAGTAAAACTGAAAAGACGATGAAATGCAAGCTCCAATGCCATATATAGATGTACACGTCAATACAAAATATGCTGGTTCTCTGTCTGTATGAGAGTTGTGATCAATTTAACTTCCTAGTCATCATGATATGTCTCCCTCTATAGTCCGGTAAAACACATTATCTGAGACATGGATATTTGCCATTTTCATATTCTTCTTTATCTCATGAAATGATAATATAAAACAAATTAATCAATGACAATAGTTGACTAATACACCAGCTTTGTGAATTATTTGTTTTTAAAAAAGTGTTCAACAATATTAATATAAAGTTGAGAAATAAGCAACAGACCCCTATTAAAACGCCAAGATTTGTACTGTCATTGAGCCGCCATTTGCTTTGAATGACATCACAGTACATAAGCACAGCCAAACAGTATCTGCGCTTCTCAGCATGCGCATCACTTTCAGTGTTACATGAAACTACCTGCATTTCATCATGTCTCAGTTTTTGTACGCGCACCAGAGACAAGAATACAACCATCTTTGCCTTGCATTATCACCTTCAGCAATCGTTTATCCCTTTTTTATAATGAACTTTTGTGCACGGAATGCATTATTGGAAAGAATGATGGATAGTCACATGGTGTCATAGGACCAATTAGATTGCCTACATTCTAGAACCTATTTTATAATCTTAAGTAATCCTTAAATTAGTTCCTTACCTCTAGTTTCAGGGCTCTTTCTGTACTGAGTGGTTCGAGTGGGAAGGCAAGTTCGTGGGTGTCAGCGAGTTCTCGGAGGTCAAAGTAGTACTTAGCATATACACTGGCTGACACGTTGATGTTGAATTGAAGAAGTTCTAGGAACTGTCGCTCCAATTCATTCCTGGAAGACAAGGAATATCACACCGTTGAGTTTAACAAGGTCTAGGTACTTTATCAAGCCTAACTTAAAGCCAGTCTGTACCATTTTGACTAGGAGGGATTAGACCACCCAGGGTGGTCACTGACAGGTGGCTATCTTATCAACTCAGCTCTCAATGAACATAAGAAAAAGAGGATCTTGGGGGACCAATGGTCACTGATTAGGCATTGTTTTCTACATAGAGGGAGCAAGTAGCTACAAGTAGTGCAGTGGGGATTTAAAGAAAGTGGCAACCTTCTTGTGTTTCCATGATTAAGATTGGGCCCCGTTATGAAAGCCCAACTTCAGTACACAGACTTTACTCGGACGAGTACCTGTGTATACAGTATAACTATTTTGCCGATAGAATGCATGTATCGGTATGCCGACCGCTCTTAGTGTTTCAATACATGAAATCCATTCATGTTTTTCCCTATCGAAAAGGTGTATTAACATGTCATTCGGTGAGTGTGCTTGTGATCTAATCCGATCCATAAGCAAATTGAGGACATGGGCAAGCAGACTTGCCAACAAACAAGTGAACGTTTGCAAGTACATGTATGAATTGTGTCTTTCTTGATATATATGTCAGTGTCCTTTAATCCATCCACTATTGTCTATAAAAAAAATTGTCAGTTTTTGTTTTATGTACGTTTTCGTTTATTTGCGTTTTCTTTTTAATATCAGAGCTTGCTTGCATAGTATAGTGATTAGTCTGAAATGTACAAAGTGGGACATCTCCATGTGTAAAAGATCCGTGAAGATTTGTAGGTCATACATACCAAAGCTAACTACGAACTGGTCTATTGATGTACCCATGAAGGTATTAATGATATGTAATCAGGGACCCGTTTCACAAAACTTGTCACCAGTGCCAAATGACAGTCTTTGTTTAATATAAGCTACTGAAATCTTTGCTTCTGATTAGTTATCAGCAGATTTGTCAATGGAAAAAGGCTTTGTGAAACGGGTACCTGGTCTCGTGTACGAAAGGTAGCGACATCAGTATCTATATCATTTTTCCTGAGTGCCCTACATTCACATTATTACCAAAGCTTTTGATTGGCTACCATGATAAAGCACTTGAGCATTAAAAGAATTTATTACTCCCAATTACTCATTCCCTTGCACCCGAGAAGATCTGGAAGCATTGAACCCCTGTGTGATACACTGCATCCAACACTGGATTGGGATAATCAAATCAAGAGTGAACTTTGTGGCCTAGTGACTCGAGAAGAAGAATCCATTCACTTCACCCAGGTGAATAGTGGCAAATGTAGATTAGTATAGTGGCAACTGATTTCTTCAATTAAATTTATCAAAAGCAGCTATTCATTAAGTCTCAGCTTTAAAATATCAATATACAGCAATTTCCCAGTTCTGGAGAGCCACGACAAGCTCTCAGAAGTAAACACTATCAAATACTAAATTTCTTTAGAATAAATCTAAATTTCATAAAAGCTTCTTTGAAGGTTATTTCCACACAGAGCTATGAGATATATCACAAATTCAAATTGTTGCAATTTCCTACTATTTCAGACTTTGATACTCACATATCTTCTACTGTTAATTCTCTTAGAATTTGACAGTAGTCTACATTCCAGACTGCTTGGTCATCCCATACTTTGGAAGCTAAGAGGATAGCACCAAGGACCATTCGTTTCCAGTTGCTAGGGGTGATGTTGATTTCAGCATATGTTAATAATCTCTCTAAATACACCTGCAGAGAAAAAGAAATATATGTTCCATTCTTTTCTTTCTTTTTTAAATGTTAAGTGTAATAATAGGCAATTCTTTGCCAGATTACATAATGGGTTTAACTCTACCCCCCTTTTAAATTGGCTTTTTTTGGTTAATTGAAGCTATCAAAGCTGAAATTGTTAGGGTTAAAATGCTTAGCCCACTCAGCCTAAAGATTTTTGGAGCATGCATTCTACAGGCATGTAGACCAATAATTGAAACATTTTTATCTATCTTTAAAAAAAACATATTTTTCTTATAATGACATAATTAGAATGCTAATCTGGCCTTTTCAGGGTTAAAATGCTTTATTCTGAGTTGGGGTTTAAGTCAGTGCACATAAAACCTAACCTCGCTTGAACCAGAACATTATAAGAATCCTTTTAATATATGAATGAAGAAAAATAATATTTGGAACATCAAATTTATAATCCGACTGCTTATGAGAGAAAGTTTCATCCAACATGTATAAATATGCCAGGATGGCCAAGCTATCAATCCAGCCTTTACATAATATTTCCAGGATCAGTTTGTTGAAATATGTAGACCTTCATACTTACTAATGTAACTATTGCACATTCTGCTGTGAGCTGAGCTGCATTGAATAACATGCGAATAAACTTGTAGATATGCCTGTGTTCTGGATTGTGTTTGTCATAATCCTCTGGTACTGGAGTTTTCTGCACATTGTGAAAGAATTCAAACAAAAATTAGCAACAAAATTCAGGTTATTACCAATACATAACTCTGTAAAAAACATAAACTCTTTCCTCCGCTCGAATAGACTAACGGAACAAAACGATGTACTACATGTCCCACAGTCATCTTTTGTCATTTGTACAATGTGTGTGGAATATAAAGTCCAAACAACACGTATATCCAGGGTTTCAATTCATATTGAATAGTGAGTTACAAAATAATCATATTATTAATCTTAAATTATCAATATGACCCTATCTTTGTTCCAACTTGACAATGCTTATGGTGCATATCCTTGACAAGGAAGAGATAGTAAGTGGAACTGTCAAGGGCTTGTTCAGATATGGTTGAGTAAACAGCCACCAAAAAGAGCCATCGCACTCTCGTAACATGTAAATGAAAGGCAAAAGTCCTGTGAGTGTATTAACTGAGCTTTGTGTTATAAGACACAAAAAATGTGAAGCGGAGGACACATTACGTAGACGGTGTGGTGTGCATGTGGTGCAGTAGTGTGCAGGATACAAGTTCTAAAAGCAGCGGCTTTTCCACGTCATCTCTGAACGAGACATGAGAGGGGCACTCTGTTTTTTAGGTCAGAAAATTAAGATGAATTCATTATACACATGTTTGCCCTGCAATCAAGAAGGAATTAACTTATGAAACCTGTATCAATAACAATTAGCATGGTAATTAAAGTTGTTGTATTGAAGGGTTAATAGACACCAGCTTAGAAACGCAATACTTTCATACCAGGAAATGATAAGCATAGAAAAACATCTTTGATGTGAGAGTGGATAGCAGAAATGATTTTGTATTTACAAAGTGCCTAATAACAAAACATAGGTTTGGATAGAAAGTACATGTATTTTTATGCTGGTTGTTTTTAATCTAAAATGTTTACATTCCGATTACTGGAAATATAGCATACTGCAAGCAGTCAACAATCAAGATCTCATTAGAAATGGATGAGAAAAAATGACTGCCGCAGATATGAAGCACAGTTTACATTTAGTTGGCATGTCAGATCTTCTTTTGGTTATCCACCTCTTCTTTCAATCTTTCTTTTTTTTCTTCTTCTTTTTTCTTCTTCTCCTTCTCCTTCTCCTTCTCCTTTTCTTCCTCATTCTTCTTCTCCTTCTCCTTACTCTATTTTGTGCATCAGAAAGTATACTTACTGATAGTGGGTACTGCTTTTCATCAAAGATATCCATTTGTCTGCTACTGTCTCTATTCTTTATATGGTAGTATATTGCCAATGCCACACTGAATTTGTGAAGATAAAAAGTACAGTGAATGATAAATGTAATAAGGATGCAAAATACATGTACACGTATATGAGATAAATTTGTTGGACATGTACATGTATTTATAGATATTGTTTAAAGAGTTACCGGTATGTAACTCTTTGGAAGCATAGCATCAAACTTCAATACACAAATGGCGTTAGTACCTGCATAATTAATATCAATAATTATTGTTTTACTGGGATACTTAAAGAGACATTTACTTACACTTTGCTATAGGTTAAGTGATACATAAAGATGCACTATTTTCAATTCTCAAATTATCATGTCATTCACTGTTTTACTTTTTCATTGACTTACCTGGTACAATTATCATTCAACTAGTCTACCATATGAGCACTTTAATTGCTTGAATATTTCCTGAATATATTGAAAAAACTAATTTGAATCACTGTACAAATGTTATCAGAAAAAACTCAGACCCTAAACCAATAAGACTATGTTTTTCCTTGAATATCTTCAAAAAACATAGATTTAGATCTAAATCATACATGAGCTACCATTGTTCAGTACAATGTGTTCCAATCATTTTGACAATTTCTAAATGCAACTGTGACAATCTCTAACTAACACAGTATACTTGGTCTGTTGAGAGCCAGAAGGATGCGAACTCTGTGTTAAATGTTGCGAGTGAACACTAGTGTTGTAACATCACGGATATCTCCAATTTCGTTCAACCGCCAGTCAAAACTGGACGGTTTTTGGTTAAACGATTTATTTAAAAAAATATATTTAAAAAAAAAAAAAATTGTTTTGTTTTTTTGTTTTTTGTTTTTTCTAAAACCCAAACAGGAAAGGACTTTCATTTAACTGTGAGGTGCAGTTGAAGGCACTGATTTGTGCTTGTGAACTTGTCACAAACAATATAAATAATGTAGTGTTTAGAAGTATGTGTAAGATCATTGATGTAAACTAAAAACAGTAGAGGACCTAGCATAGAACCTTGTGGTACGCCATGTGTAATAGAAGAAAATTGGAGGAATTATTATTATAAACTACATATTGAGATCTATTTATAGAAAGGTTACTTTCAAACCAAGATGACAGACAAATTAGAGTGTTGTTCTAGTTTCCGAGTGGTGAGTTAACACACCAATTACTGAGCTTGGAGACATTGCCAGACATAGTGCCAGGTAGAGGGGCATAAATCGAAACTTTTTTTTTTTTAAACAAAACTGTCCAATTGAAAATGGATAGAGCCATGAACGGTCGGATACCGGATGGTTAAACGTTTGACTACAGCACTCCCGAACACCCTTCTAGCTCTCAGCAGGTGATAGGTTTCTTGCTCTAGCTCATCTTTCTCACCATCGTATCGTCGACTTGAGGTTCGGTTGTGATACTGTGCTGTCATCTAGAAAGATGGTTGAACATGAACTGAACTTCTTACTGACTGTACTCAGCCTGCTGTCATTGTGATGGTTTCTTCTGTCTTGTGTTACCTCTGTAGCACATCAAGGAAAAAAACGACAAAGGTAATTCATTTTTAGGCGGCAAAAGCATTAAGGGTATACCGGTAAAACAATTGACAATGCTCTGGAAGGATACATGTAAATACCGTATTTGCCCGCGTAAAGGCCGCAGTAATTTTTGGAAGAGAAAATATCAAAAGGTCGGGGTGCTGCCTTTACGGCGAAAGAGTAAAAAAAAAAAAAATCAAGTCAAAACCAGCACGAATTTGCACATATGGGACTACGAACGGTACACTAACTATACCACTATGGTACAGGACATTTCAACACATCTTACCGACAATTTTATCTTGCATTGTTGACATGAATACAAAATTGCTAAACCAACATTTGCCGATAAATCTTGATCTAAGTTCGTGCCAATGCATTGCAAAAGTAAAGGAAGGGACCATTTAACGGAGCTGCAACGAAGCATCCATCCGAAGTCGCCATTTTGTTTTCCATTTCATGCAGTTCCGCATTACACCGTACATTGTGGTAGGGGTATATATCGGACACCAAATCTGCACCGCGATCACTTTTTTAGCTAAACTTCCGGTAAATTATAAGAATATTGATGAATTTGGTATCAGTTTGTAAAAAAAAAATAGTGTTTTACGAGAAAATTATGATTATTTTGTTTTGTCCGTTGGTTTTTTGTTTCCTTTTTTTCCTCTTTTTAAAATGTCAAAGTTGGGGTGCGGCCTATGCGGTGCTGCGGCCTTATCGCCGGCAAATACGGTAGGCCTTCCTGATACTGTCTTTACTGAGACACCGTGTTGTCATCTACAAATGTATAAAGATGGTTGAATATGAACTGAACTTCTTACTGAGTGTACTCAGTCTTTGGTCACTGTGCTGGTTTCTTCTGCCTTGTGCAATCTCTGTATATACTCACATCATCCACACACAACAGCAACAACAAAACTAATGTACCGGTATTTGATTGGTAGTCATAAAAACATCCTAACTTTGATCCAGGTTTAAGTGGATAGCTTTAGTTCACTGATGTAGGGAATGCTAGTGTCAACCTTTTCCCTGCATTAAAATTTCCTTAATCCCGCAACTAAATGAATAGGCTAAAATCCTGTCAATCTTATTATAATATCATGTAATCAAAATTATCAAAATACAAATCACAAATGTGTTCATACCTAATGACTCTGCTTTGGTGAGGAAAATGGTGCTAGTTCTCGGGTGTACAGATGGATCCAACACATCCTCTGAAAAAGGGAAAAGGAAAAAGATATATATCATTACTGCATGCTGAAGGCGAATAATTGAAATAGTAAGAGTAATCTTGAGTTCTGGAAATTAATACTCACAAATCAAACAAAACTTCAGTGAATGTACAAGCCTCTGATACTGTCTGATATCATACATGTAAGTGGATTTGGTTATCTAAAAAAAAATCCATAGAAGGGTGACTCTGTGAGGCGTGCAATGTGTCCCATACAACATATGGCATTTATCCATACATGTACATGTACATTTCATCAATGAATGACAAATCTCTTAATATGATATGGCTAATGGTAGTGGGGGGAAAGGACATATGTCATCTGGGGCACATTGCACAGAATGACCCCAAATTTGGGAACATTGTAAGGAAATCATGCAAACTAATGTATTGCAGACTCATCTGCTGATAAAAGGGCATTAACTTTGAAACAGTACCACTTCCCATAGAGCAGAGATACAGTTAGTCTCTGCATTGAGTTAATACCCTTCTGGCTCTCAGTCGACTCACTCAGTTGACCATGCAAGAATCAACAACTACAACATATGGTCCCATGATATGGTCCCATATGGCCACATCTGTCCTGTGCTTTTCAGTAAATGTCATTTCCTACATGTACATGTTAAAGATTCTACTTTAAAAATGTTATAACAATTTGGTGACAGTCTTAAGAATCAATACCGTACTTGACTACGTACTGACTACAGCATAACATGCCATTTAGTCAATACTTTACACACCAGTTTCCTCTTTATTTCATTACCAGAACTCAAGATTAGCTTTAGATTGTGGCATGAGAATGAAAGAGCAATGAATCATGCCTAAATCATAATGTCTGATTGTCTAGGTTTGTAGTTTAATGATGCATGGGTGTTCTAATCCATAGAAGGTTCAGACTCTGAATAGAACAAAGCCATACAAAAGTACAGAATACAATGGACAAGAAAAATTGTACTGCATACATTGTCTGTGAAATGAGAAAAAATGTACACTCTACACAGAGTTGACTTTAATTACAGATCCATACGTAATGCATACATGTAGCCGTGAACACTCATTTTCTTTTTCCTTTCTTTTTTTTCTTCATAGGGTGGGGGGGGGGGGTAAACTGAATCAAACAAGCTTCATTTGTACAAATGCTAAAATGCATACGGTAATTGTATTTACATTATAAACATATCATATTCTGGTTCATAAAAGGCAGCATTGCATTTGTAGGACTTGTAGGGTCAGGAATACACATTACAAGCATACATGTACACATTAGTTACACATACCAGTACATGTAACATACCGGTAATTCTTGTGCATGTTCTTGTACCGACCAGCCTTTAAATGATATTAGTTGTCAAACAAATGACATGTAACTTTGTAGTCTGATTACCTTGTCAATCATTTTTTTTTAATTATGAAACAATACGGTACAGTATGTCTTTTATGTATATTCTATTATCTGTATTATATCTGCATGTGAAATGTGAAACCAATAAACTCAAACTCAAACTCAAACGTATCCATGTAGATAAACAAGTTAGCATCATTTGGGTTTTGTACATTTTTTAAATTAAAAATTCCATTTGTTTCAGTTTTTGTTTAAGATCTATCTATCATATTGTTGGCTATTACTTACATGTACAGTACGTAAGCACAGGGGCCCGTTGCATAAAACTAAGCAGTCATGGTAACTTCCATGGAAACCTTGATTTGATTGGCTGTTCAGTGATGTTGCCATGGTAGCAACAGGGCCCTGGTTTAGTGAAGCTAGAAATTCAAGTACTCAACCCATCTCTTCCCAAAATTTTCAGTCTGCAAGCACAGACTCTAATTTGACACTTTACAACAATTCCTAAAGCCTTGAGCAGAGCCCAGATCTCTCAGTTTCTGCCTGTGTCAAACCTTGTCAGGAGCACTGAGCTAAAGTAAAGAGCATATTGTAGTCTCATAATGCAGACACTGTTGAATGCAAAATGACTGACAAGGGTTTGTGCCTGCAAACCAAACAATATATGTACCTTGATATGAACCTAAGAAAAGTTCAGTACACTTCAATATCACAGTACATGTACTTGTTTGTGTGCTGTGTGACAGCTCTATTGCTCAACAAACATTCCAAAAATACCAATGACATGATGAAACATATCCTCCTCAAGACTAAGTACTCTGCACATCTTATCTTGTCTTCTTGTTTTATATACATGAACCTCAGTGACACCAACAGGACTGATACAAGAGCGAAAATTATATTACCTTGACAGGCCAAGAGTTGGTCAGTTTGGAGTTTAGTTGTCGAGTTGGTTTGGCCGTGTGACTGGTGTATTTAAGTAATCTAGATTTCTAGTAACAAGTACAAATTAAATTCTCAATGACTTCAATTTCAAGACTACAAATAACTAATTTTCTACAGTACAATTAATATATAGGCTGCACAGGCCTAATGGTTGAAGATATGATATATGACCAACAACAACAAAAATGACAAGAAAATTATGCTAGTCATATATTGCCACTACATGTACAACTTGTAGATGTACAAGTACAGGGTGTATCAACATGACTACTGTACATGTACATGTACTATATGAGCTGTGTTATAAAGAAAATTCAATTTACAACAAATTATACTGAAAAGTCTTCAATAACAGATCAAAACAAACATTTACCGCACATGTACTGTAGGCTAATGCATATTCATGATCATGGACAGGCACATGTTACATGTCATTACGGAGAATGCACCAATTTTTTCTTGAAAATGTAATTCTGTAACCAGAACCTAAGCTTGGCCTTTAAAGCAAGCCAATGTGATAAATTATTGATTATAAAAACAAACTTAACAAAGCAATGCAAATGTCAGACAGCTGATCAATCAGTACCTTTCAATTGATTGTTTTTTATGCAGATTTGTAATCTACGTATACATACATGTACATGTATGGTAGATGTTTAAATGTGTGATACAGATTTGCAGTTTGCACCAATACTACAGTACATTTAGATGTACAGTATTGTATGTTGTGCTGTAGGAATCAATAGGATGAACCTTAATAGCGCTTAGAGACTTCGGTGGTAAGCGATTTTATAAGCGCCGTTTTTATTATTATTATTATTATTATTATTAATTGAAATTTGTCATCATTCAAAATTGACAAACTTCCAAAATGGACCAATTGTATAGTGTTGGCCTACAGTTTCAAGTCTGTTAGCCATACCTATATTTTTTTTGAGATTCAGATTGGATCTGAAAAACTGTCATGTTTTACTTTTTTTTAATTGAATTCAATACAGTTATTAGAGATGTACTGTACATGTACATCTCATCTTAGAAAATTAACTCAAGACTTGTACAAAAGTTTGTAGGTTTCCTTCTGGCTCAATAATTCCCAACACATACAGAACAATCTTGATATGAGCTACAGACATTATAGGAGACTGGGAGTCCTATAATTTTAGGGTAAACATTTTAAACAAACCATATTGTTCCTTTCTGCAGTATTACCAAACCATGTCGTTTTGACTGACATCAATGACTGAAAAATGCACAAATATAAGGAAATGATATTCAATATCCCTAACCAGCAGAGTCATCACAGTTCTTAAAGGGATATTCTTTCTTTAAATGTTCTTGTCATAAAAATAATTTTCAAGGATACTAACGGCCTAATTAAAGCCCAGGTCACATCCATAAATTTTGAGTTATTTAAATAAGCTATACATGTATTTTAATCTATATCATGTACACTACAGTGTACATGTATACATGTATGTACATGTACATGTACTGTATATGTATACAATGTAGTATTTATACAAGACCATGTATAAATCTAGTATTCAAATAGAGGAGAACATTTATACTAGTACCAAATTCATTAAACTTGAAATTCCAAAATAGATATACGGTATTGCTTCAATCAAATTGTGATAATTTCTCACTGCCTCCTCGAAAAAAAAGCACAAAGCACACATTCTGAAAGTTATAAAACTGCATAAAGTTTCGAACCCCACTTTTTCTTGAGAAAAAAACAGCGGAATAGTAGGAAATTTCAACAAAAGATATGTTGGTATTAGAAAGGTGGAAAGTACATGTACATGTAGGTACTGGGATTTTTTATAATCTGCTATCAAACAATAATGTTATACAATACAATACACATACTGTACATGTACATAATGTACATGTACTGTACAAACAGAATGCGATATATAAGGGAGCAGCCTACACTGTAGATACAATCTTCATTCTCCTGGTACATGTACATCGTTACAACACATGTGACATAATCACTAGCTTTCTCTTTCTCTTTCTCTATGTGCTATAATGAGTAAGCTGTGGGAATAGAGACGTCCCTACTTCAAAGCCTAATGACTACATTAGCAGGGCTGCCAACTCTCACGCAATCTGCGTGAGTCTCACGCAATTCACCCCATTCTCAAGCTCTCACGCTGATCATAGGAACTCTCACGCTGAACCCCGAAAATAGAAACTAAAAAAAAAAAATGTCTATTATATCGGATATTCAATATCCCTGCCGAAAGTTTCAACATTTTTTTAACCACACATGCGCAAAGCTAAACTATCAATGCAAATTGGTTTCGGTTTGCCGCGCAAAGACAAGATAGTGAATTGCGATTGGCTTTTCCTGCGTGTGCGAGTGACGTCGTCACTTTACTATGAAGCGGGGTTTTTGTGCGAGACACGACAAGCGAGTGTCGATGCCATGGCCTGTCATCGCTGTACATCGCGCCCGGCCCCCAGCCCGGCCCGGCTCGGGTGGCTCAGTGTTTGCGATCGAATAATGGGCCTGGGCCGTCCTCTTTAGCCCTCTACGACCAGATCGGCCATATGGTACAGTACTTCAGGCTTCAGCCGGTACAGGTGAGTTTAAACTCTTGTCTTGAAATATTGAAATTCATGGTTTCGATCGTTTATACGAGAGTAAGAATGATTTTGGAAGGGTGCTTGTATATAATTGATATGGCAGTTATATTAACTATGTTCTGTGTATTCTATTGAGAACGACATTTTGATTGAATTTTTTTCCAAAAAGAGTGTGGAAATGTGGAATTTTGTATTTTTTCAAGGTCAGTGTATACTTCATGAAATCAATTAACCTATGAATCATGCCTTATGTATTTGTGGAATCAGGGTTAAAGTATGCACCAGATTGCACCATTTAAATTGCAAAATTGTAAAAGCTCCCTACCGTAGAAGGGGGGACACCCCCCTTCCACACCATCCCCCCCTCGGGCGCTCCGCGCCCTCGGGCTTGGTCGCTTCGCTCCCTCGCAATGTCTCACTCCAAACTCTTTCCAAAGGTTGGCAGCCCTGCATTAGCTCCTCTGCTTGGCTGCACAGTCTCCACACTGAGTGCTCATCAGTGTTTAGCATTAACCTATTCGATACTAGGGGTCAATTATGCGATACAGGTACATGTACATAATAGATGACACGTAGTGTTCTGAAATATGCCATGGATGTTGAATGAGTTAAAGAACAAGTTCAAGAATGTAAAAGGGAACAGAGATTTCATGTTCTCACTCGAAGTTCCCAGAGTGAGATACTTGTACTGTAGTAATGTTTGTGTTTTTTATAAATCCTCTGCCCAGCAAAAGGCTGCCAATGGAACATGACCAGTGGATGTCCATTTGCATTTCAAAATTTTGGCCCTCTTTTGACAACTGTATTTTCATATACTGTACAAAAAACATTCAGCCCTCCGTGATCTTAATTTTAAGCTCTAAATACCCTTCCTCTTTCATTAAGAAAAAACAACAAAAAATAATTTTAAAATGAAATGAAAGTTTGTGGGGCATGGGATACAGTGCAACAATTCTATAACTCAATGAGCAAACAAAAATGATTTCTAAATGTTACATTTCATCAATATTTTTGTGACAAAACCACAATAGTTTGTAAGAAATGGAGAGGTCAACGTTAAACTCTATAAATCATTTCACTATACATTTGTCTTTAGGTCATGGTCTTTCCACTTATAAGAATACAGCCTGCTTACGGAGTGACTTCCATTTGTCAAATGGTTTACACTACCTTAAACACAAATATAGATGCAAATATCAAACCTGTGATCCTATTTACCTTCAATTCCTGTCTCTCTGTCACCAATGTGCTGGAGATTGGATCTCTCATCCACATCCACATCTTCAGGGGACGGTTCATATCGCTCTATTTCTTGTGAAGATGTCCTGTGGGCCCGTCTGGTTGGGTTCTTGTGACAGCTTCGTAAGCAGCTACATGAATGCTTATTCCCCATTGTGTTAGGAGAATGAAAACCAATACCAAATCTGTTTCAAAAGAAAAAAGACGACAATGATTTTCTTTGTCAATAATCCAATCTTAACTCGTATTAAACTGAATTTTCTAATTCCCATAGGTTTAATACAGAAACCACCTTGTTCCTGTAGGCAATGGGTTTAGTTTAGTAGCAATGGAACTTTGTTTCAAGAGAAACTGGTTTACAGTTACAGGTAAATTATTATCCATCATGCACATGTGCATAAAAATCAATTACAGATTGCTCTGAGAGACCAAGTGTAAGCCAGCAAAAATATTTATGAAATCACATTCATTGAAAAACATTTTTCTTGCTACATATATGCAGATCTACATGTATGTCATACATTCTTATTTCTGTGTTGACACTTTTTTTTAATTTTTTCTTCAAATAATCATATCTCTGAATGAATCTCTGTTTTTAAAACAGCATTGTTTACTGTTATTATTAATATAAAATTGCGTCAGATCCTCATTACGATAGATAACTTCACACAGGCGTGCGTGCGCGCGCCCGCAACCTACCATCGGTATGCACTTGTATTGTGCAGCCTTAAAACCTGAGAAAAAGTGTATACTAATATCATTGATTTTTCTGAAAAATACTCCAAAAAACTACAAGAAAATTGACGCGAAACAAGTAATAAACATTACGACTTTTAACTCATGATCTTTATTTGGACATTTAATGAATATTTACCTCATTTTGGGTATGTTTTAGTCCCGGCCCCCGCCCCCCCCCCCCCCCCCACTCAGTGTTATTTAGGGTACCGTACGCATATGCTCGTTCCCTCTTTTTGAAAGCACCCCCTATCTGAGGACTGCCAACATTTTCGAACCCCCCTTTCGCTGGCTTTTCACAGTCTTTTCCTGCCTTGGAGACCCCCCTAAATCAGGAAAAATGCTCAATGTACCCCCCTAAATTCAGAATAATTTCTCAGGAGTCCAAAGAGATGAGAGAAAAAAAGAAAAAACACCCCCTTTTTAAAGAAATCTCCGGGTGAAAGTCAAATACACCCCTTTTTTTACAATTCTCGGGCCGGACTTTGTTGCACGAAAAGTACCCCTTTACCGGACATTTTGGTAACACGCATGCGGTCATTCCGACCCCTGAGTGGGGGGGCCGGGGTTTTAGTAGACCTAGGGTATCTCCACGCCGGAGTTACGGGTCAAATTTTGGATAGTGTTCTGCAGTCGGGCGACTTATCCACTGGACCACAACACTCTACATCACATCACATCACTCTCTCTTCTTTCTTTCATAGGTTTCTGAAGCGCCAAAAAAAGTACTGACCGGGCGGTAGATAGATCTAAGTTACAGTAAAATGTATAATTTACGTCATCATCCATTCATCATTTCATGGTCATTGTCGTATTCTGTTTTATCTAGAATTTATAGTCTTAAACTTAGACCTTGGCATGAAAAGCATAGAAATATTTCAACTTAAAGAGGCACATTCTTTCATCACACAGCTCAGGCAGCTGCAGTTCAACTTTCTTCTGCATTAATTTTACAGACACAGCGCGCCGCGCGGCAGGGAGGGAACGGGAGCGCCCGTCGGATTTGTGGAAGCCCTGCCCTGCAGCAGCGGCTGCATCTGAAGTCATGATGATGCACTCCACCCAAAATGCAGAGTCCGACTCCGGCTCCGCTCCGTACGTTGACTGTGTGTCTACGTCGCTTCCGTTACGATTATCCATGTCTTACAATATTTGGGGAGCAGAGGAATCACAATATAATAATGATAAACAGCTTAATTAAATCACGAAACATTCGAATACAGAAAATTACAATGTATGAAATGAAATATTACCGAAATTCTTTGATTGACTTCGGCTTCAATCAGAGTTCACACGGTTATCCGCAAAGCATCGACCCTTGACCTTTGTCGTGACGTCTGCTAGTATGCTGGACACGGAAGCTGCTATTCTGTTATTAGGGTACCTTTTTTGTATCAGCTTGAGCTATAAAATAAAACTGTTAATACAACCATGCAAACTGAGATCTACATTGCTGATTCTGCAAGAGATTTCCATTAGTGTTTTCGAATTGTCCTCAACAATTTTTTCTAAATTAATCGAACGGAGCAGTAAATATCAAATTTTCATTATTTTTTTCAATCCCATTCTTGGTTTGCCCTGAGTCCGAATAGAATAATCGAAATATATACAGCTCCCTAGTAATATATACCTCCATATATCTTGTGTGTGGTACAATATTATTTCACTGTGAATATATATGGAATCCAATCCATCTTTTTGATAAATTTCTGTTTGTCTTGACTCTAAGAATATTGTTAACAGATCCAATACTAAAGACAGTGTTTGTTGGAACAACTTCGAATTAAAAGATTCTCTATCTTATTCAGCTCAACCTGGTTCATCAGTCACGATCTGAATGATGTGAATTTGAAAGCTTCCACTTGAACTTCGCCATTAGCAGACTAGCTAGCTAGGTGAGTAGACTTAGATAGACAGACCTCCCTAGAAAATTATATTCTTATTACAAAATCTCAGGGACCTGTAGTGTTGGGATAGAGCAAAATAAACAAGTGCCCAATCAGTTACAATCCAGATTGCCTGAACTATATTTTATATGGATCTGAACTAGATCTATACAGTTCTCTGAGTCAGAATCAGATGTCAACAAATCACTTCCTGAGTTGAGCTTTCATAATTGAGTTTATATCCCTCATGTATATTTGTTTGCATTGCGATTGTACAGAGCACGAAAAAGGTATAGATAGGGAGGCCAATGCCCGGGCGTAAGGCTTCTACGCCTACGATTTGTGCGCTCGTCGCCCACTTCAAAAAATTAGCAGAGGGAAAAAAATGATGTAAAAAAAAAAATTGATGAAAATAAGAAAAGAAAATACAATCATACATTTCACAACATACCTATAATCACGGATCTGTAACAGTCTTTCACCATTTGTTGACGATCTTGCAGATTTTTACGTATTTGAGTCCAATAATTCTCGTAGCAGAACAACTTTACGAACGCGCATCACAGACTAAGAAAATCCTAGAGGGCGTAGAGGTTTGCTCACTAAAAACCTTCTCATGGGCTGAAGGTAGACACTAAAAATATGGGATCCGTTTTGAGTAAAGAACTTTTGATAGAGATCAACATTTCAGATGTTCACAATTGCCACTTCTAACAACTAGAAAATATAAAGAAAAAAGATTATATCTTTTTAAATACAGATTTTTACAAACTGAACATTCGAAAGTAGATAGAGTACGATGTTTCTGTCAATCTTGCGTTGGTTTGAGCCCTATAGCTACATCCATCTCAAAATGAGAAGAAAATCTGTGAACAGTGACGTCATTGTTCGCGCCAAAAATAAAGGGTATTGCGACATATGTCTGAGCTCCACTGAGCTCCGGTCAGAACGTGCGCAAAGCGTAGTCTTATTTATAGACCCTAGTACCTTATTCTCACAGCACTAGATACGAGTGTCGTGCAGTATAATGTATGAGAAGTGTTAAAAAAAATATTTCAGTAAAAAAAAAAGTCTACGTGAGCAGTCTATACTCCAATTGAGAATTGAAATGAAAGCCATGATTTGAAGGTGTGTGTTGTATGACACATGGTTAGTGAGTGTGTATGTTACGTATAGCGAAAGGGAGAGAGAGAGAGAGAGTGAGAGAAATATTAGTACACGTACATGACGTACGTTGCATGGATCATGCTGCTGTGTTCGCTGCAAGATGGATGTTAATTGGACCTCGTAACTTCTCGATCGTTGATAATAAGGAATACTCATGAGGAAATCAAATTGTTGGAATACACATCTAAGGTAAATATCAATGAATTATATATGTTTCTTAGCTGCCAATTTGTATATTCCTTCTTCATTTTTGAACCATCGCCTTCGGCTCGTAGTAGTACTAGTAGAAGATGGAATCGTTCGCACATTGATGGCTGGATTTCAGCCTGCATTGGGGCTTGCCTGCGCGGTGTGTACGTGTGCGACCGATTCAAGGCTAGCCGCTGTTGAGTGATTGCACTTTCGCGCGAAGTTTTAAACTTCATCATGAACTTTGTCCGGACAATGACACGCCCATTGCCTCGGGCCTGTCTAATTATCAACGTAATTTCGCGACATGAATTTATCTGTTTCAAGGCTCTTGCGTACGGCCAAGGCGTAGAAGGAAGGGAGTGTTTACAAGCTGGATATCTCCTATTTTATGGAACTTCTGGAGTCGGCAGATGGGTGAGTTTTCTTAGTGAAAGTAAATGCTTTCTTTTAATCTTTGTTTTATTTTAAACAAATTCGTAATTAAAAAGTTAGATTTGGGCATTGGCCTCCCTAGTATAGATAAGTACTGTGGCGTAACCTGGCTCTGCCGGGGTAGCGTTCTGCCTTGCAGTTGCAGTCTCTCAAAACCCGGTCCACGCTCTCGACAATCATTCATCAACTATATATCTCTCAGTGGGCTCGATCACAAAGGTATATCGTGTAAGAATAACGTGGACTAGCTCTCATTTTACTCACTCCCGCAATCACTGAATGTCTGACAGGACTAAAGAAACGACACTTGCACAGTATCTGCAGTTCAAGTAACTTTACTCGTTCCTGGTAACGGACCTGTCGCAACGACAGGTCAACGCTGACTCACAGATCACAACTATATAGAACCTGTCCCAACGACAGCTGAACGCTGACTGACTGACATCTTACGATGTACACATATATATTTCACAATTATCTATAACGCCCTCTACGTCTTACTAAATTACTGGGCTAGTTATGCTACACAGCCCCTCCCCAAGTGTGGGCTGTCCTTGGACCACAAGATAATATCACCTCGGAATAATCCTTCGTAAAAAAGTATACAATTACTTAAAAACTCCTTAAACTAAGACATAAAAACAAAATAATCTATGTACAAAAGTAGAGAGAAAGAACACAAGAGGAGTAGAGAAAAACGGGAAAGTCATAGGAAAGAAAAGGTGCGGAAGGTATAGGACCAGAAATGTAGAAGCATGAAATACTTGGAATGAAACACAATGCTTATACAAATTAAAATAAAACATACCCCTCTTCCTTTTCTCCTGCTGTCTAACAAATGCAAAACAATGCATCCCTGAACTATCGTAAACACAAAATATATGCATAGTAACAAAACAACATACAACTTTTGTAAAGTGCAACATAAGAACTCGAATAGAGTGAAAGAACAAAAGAAGTAGAGGGAGAACGAATGAAAATATGAGTTTGAAGACAGACAAGGTGAAGGGTAGAAGGAATGCAGGATTTGAGATGAACAAGATAAGGCATAATTCATTACAGGTACATTAGTAAAAACAACAAAATATATTGGTTGGAATGGCAAAGTATTGACTGCTTAGTTTGAGTTTATGGCAAGATTAAATAAGTTGGGCCTAATTGGTGGATTCCTAGTTCTCGCGGGATTTCCCCTAAAAGCTGGGACAGGAACCTTTCGTGGTGCAGGTACAGTCGGTTCAACAAGTTTCGAAGCTTCCCTGTCGACGGGGCCAACCTCCTCTTCCTCTCCTAAAGCTGACATGTGCAAGTTGGCAGCTAGGAGCGTCCTGCTCAACCTTCGTGCCGACTTACACTCACTTCTAACTAGGAGTCCGTAGGCTGAAGAGTGCCACTTCGTAGGGTTTCAACCTGTCCACATGAACTACCTTCAACTGCCGTACACTCAAGCGGATGTCTGCATTTATGATAGAACCTCAACTCCTCCAGCAAACCTTATCTCTGGTGTTGTTCATGCCAAGGTATCCACTAGACTTGCCATCAAGCAATTCCTTCACAACGACCTCTCAAAGCTTAGCTGATAAGACAACATTCAGTTACCCTATGGCCTTGGTCACTATTCCCATTTCCTGTTGGGAACGCCTTGTTTCATTTCCAGTTGGGCTCACTTCCCCCAAGGGCTTCTCCACCCTGGACTTTGAAGCCATTGCTGACCAATCCGGCCGATCCCCTGACCGCTGCTTTGCTTCCAGGATCCATGTCGTACTGAAGGATCTTGCGCCTGGTCTTGGCTCATCTGCTCATTCATGATGCTGGGTTCTATCGTAAATGTCCTTGCCTCCGCAAAGCTATCTCGGGGTACCTCCACTTTCGGTGCTTCTTGTTTATCAGATATTGCTGACTCATTGAAGTTCCGCTTACACGCACTGAGGACAATTGGTCACTGCCTTCCCCTTCACACGAAACATTGGTAAGTGAGCGTCCAGAACGGTGCACGGTTTTGAAGTCGCACTCTGCTATCACTTGCAGCCATCGAGCCATCTGTCCCTGCAAATCTCGGAAATCAACGAAGTGCCCCATGATCAGTCCTGATCTCAAATATCTGACCATAATACCGGGCCATAATAAAGGCAAAACTCCATACAGGCGCTATACTCACAAAATTCACTGTACAGGCGCTATCATTATTTACACAGGCGCTGTACCTTACATGTACAGGCGCAATCCCTGCCTTCGCCTACACACAGGCGAAACCTAAGGCGCTGTCTCTGCCTTCGCCTGCACACATGCCAAACTCCGGGCGCTGTACCTTCCACGTACAGGCGCAATCCCAGGCGCCATCTCTGTCTTAGACTGTCGAAGATCCTCATCTCCACGCTGAACCTCTGCTGCAAGCATCCCAATTTCATCCTCCATAGTCACTCGTTGAGCAGCCATTATAGCACTCTTCTCTACTTTAAGTATAAAAACACAAACTCCAGTCAGGCGCTATACGGCGCTATGTCTGCCGGCGCCTATAGGCGCTATACCCTAACCAAAGCTAGGCGCTCCCACTGCCCGCTAACACGTAGCTAGGCGCTATCACTGTCGGGCGCCTATAGGCGCTATACCTAACACGTAGCTGGCCGCTATCACTGTCGGGCGCCTATAGGCGCTTAACCTCCTACGTGTAGGCGCTGCCTCTCACTGCCTGGCGCCTATAGGCCCTGTACCTAACACGTAGGTAGGCGCTATCACTGTTGGGCGCCTATAGGCGCTATACCTCCTACGTGTAGGCGCTGTCACTGCCGCTCTTCCTTCGCCTACACACAGGCGAAACTCAACTCTCTACTGTAGGTGCTGTGTCATTGTATGTGTAGGCGCCAATCTACTTCCGGGTTCGCTGTTGGGGGAGTTCGTTCTGAGCTGCTACAGCCAAGTTGCTTCAATCCCACCGCTGCCACCAGTGTGGCGTAACCGGGCTCTGCCGGGGTAGCGTTCTGCCTTGCAGTCTCTCAAAACCCGGTCCACGCTCTAGACAATCATTCATCAACTATATCTCTCAGTGGGCTCTCACAAAAGTATATCGTGTAAGAATAACGTGGACTAGCTCTCATTTTACTCACTCCCGCAATCACTGAATGTCTGACAGGAACTCAAGAAACAACACTTGCACAGTATCTGCAGTTCAAGTAACTTTACTTGTTCCTGGTAACGGACTTGTCGCAACGACAGGTCAACGCTGACCCACAGATCACAACTATATAGAACCTGTCCCAACGACAGCTGAACGCTGACTGACTGACATCTTACGATGTACACATGTATATATGTCACAATTATCTATAACGCCCTCTACGTCTTACTAAATTACTAGGCTAGTTATGCTACAGTACTATCTACCTGAGATAGGTCTTTTTGTAAAGTAATTTTTTGCTGCTGCCCCACTTGCGCGACTTGCGCATTGAATAAGCATAGCAAAGTAGGTTATGCGAAATGTCAAAGTCACTGTCAATGTCAAATGAGCGCGCATCGACTGTATTACATGTACGCATGTTGTGCTTTGTAAAATCTAGCTGAAGCTAAACTGTGTGCAAAATCAGTTGTTTTTATTATGTAAAATTCACTTTAAATATACCTTATTGCCGATGTGGGATATAAAACAAATATTAACCTCCTTTACTCGGGCAATGGATACAAACTATCATCGCCTCAGTGATCTTTGGGCTACCATCTTCCCTCGCCTTGCGGCTCGGGAAGATTAGCCAGGTTTGTAAATAACAAAAGGAGGTTTGGCGAAACAAAAGGAGGTTTGAGCTCAAACCTTGGTCTGAGCTCAAACCTTGCTTTGTGAATTCGGGCCTATGAGTCTAGTCTCTATATTTCTATGAACATGATCTCGGATTAAAGTAATCCTCTCATGAACAGTGTCAAATCATACTTTTACATCAAGTTAATGCCTATAGCTTCTGACAATCGGCAGACAATAAACAATATGAAGAAACTTTGTCAAACCAGCACTGTACTATTTGTAGGGTCTAGTACAGTACAGTCTGTACTGTGCATCCAATGCTTGACGAATTTTCGATACACTGCTAACAGTGTGCCTTTGGTGTGATATTACGTCACAATAGAGTGCGCGCAAAGTGCGCAGGTTCTCGTACGCATAATAGATGCGCAATGAAAATGAAAAAATACGGCGCGGTGAATATGAGACTCATTTCCTTCTTTTTTTAATGTAAAGTCCATAGGCTTTTTCATGAGAGGATAATATGGTCTCATATTTACTGATTAGCTCTTTTAGGATTACAAGAAGTGTAATATGATTTTGTAAAACCACTGCTCGGATGTCTGATACGGGTAATACCGTAATTAACGTTGTATAAACCGCCCTCGTTTTTTTTTTTTTTTGCCGAGATTTTTTTTTGTGTGTAAGATCATTAATGTAAATTAAAAAACAGTAGGGGACATAGGATGGAACCTTGTGATACACCATGTAATAGAAGAAAAATTGGCGGAATTATTATTATAAACTACCTTGAGATCTATCAGAAAGATTACTTTCAAACCAAGATGACTGACAAATTTGAGTGTTGTTCTAGTTTCGGTGTGGTGAGTCAACACACCGATTACCGAGCTGGGAGACATTACCAGGCATAGCGCCAAGTGGAGGGGCATAAATCGAAACTAAAAAAAAAAAAAAGAAAAAAAAAAAATTGGTGTACCGTGTATAAACCGCACCCCCGACTTTGAAATTTTTTCGGCGGCAAAAAGGCGTGGTTTATACACCGTTAATTACGGTAATCATGATTATGTTTCATAATGATTGAATTAGAATGAATTAAGGTTTCGCATATAATACCATATATAATCCCAGGTCATCTTCAAACAATAACATATAATTATAAAGAGTTAGTTTGTATGAATAATGAAATTGTATATACACTGTACATGTATATAAAACTAATAATTGATTCCTCAATTTATTTGTCATTCATTTTTCAGGTTATTGTCACCAGTGGAATGGAGAGCACTCAGCAGGACAAGCCTGACCCAGCTCCACAGGCCAGCTCAGCTTTGGGTATCCCTGGACATCAAAGGTCACAGAGGTCAAAGAGTAGTGATGATTCCTCGACCAGACCACCCCTTGAAAGAGGCACCCAGCTTATGAACTATGGCTCCCAGAATCCAATGTTAGTAGTAACAATGAAACAAGACGAGTCTGCAATTCCACAGGATTTATCCAAGCATGGTAGTCACATGTCTAGAGAGTCATCCTCAGAGACCACAGGAACTAATATGGACATGCAGTTTGTTGTCTTGGATGATGATGATGATGAAGATGACATTGAGGATGATGTGAGGGTTGAATTCATGCAAACTGAATCCTTGGACAGCCCTGGTGAGGCATCGGCAAATGCTGCAGGATCTGAAAACAGCAGTCCAGGATACCTTCTGAAGTGCAGTATGTGTGATCGTGTGTTCTCCAGCCAACAGAGACTCATGCTTCATATCAACAAGCACATGGGAGCTAAGCCGTATGCATGCCCACATTGCCCTGCTAACTTCAACTCACGGGCATCATTTCAAAGGCACAGGCGATCCCACAAGAACTCCATGGCTGATATTCAGACACATACCTGCACCCTTTGTCATGCTCAATTCTCAGATATTCAGCATTTGACAGAGCACTTGAAGATACACACAGAAAAGAGGAGAAGCTGTCCACATTGTGGCATCTTCATTGGTGGTTCTCGCAGCATGCAAAAGCACATCAGCGTAGAGCATCCTGCAATGGTGAAGACCTATAAGAAGCACAGACCGCCAAATATACCTGTTAGGGTTGACCTTCCTGCAGGGAACCCAGACACATCGCCTTCAACATCACATGAAGGAGATAAACCTGTGAATTGTAGACGTTGTGGCAGACAGTTCCAAACAAATAGAGCATTACAAGGCCATATGAAAGGGCATAGTCGACTTTATCAGTGGAACCCTCGGAGATGCAAATGTGGAGTTCTGTTGGCTGACGAGGCAGAGTATCAAAGGCACCTGAAAAACTCTTGTTGCACAGCTATTTCTAGTTCTGATTTGTTGTCACCGCCTATAGACTCACCTGGAAGTCTGTCTCCTGTCTCACCAAACAGTGCTGCGCATTTGATGGCTCTCTCTGCTCAGAGACAAGCTAATACCCGTAGCAGGAGTCTAGACTCATTCTTGAGAAATCCTCCAGCACCTTTTGCTATGATCAGTAGGTATCCTGCAAGTACAGAGGGTGCTTTGATCGAGTTTCCACCATCCCTTGCAGCAAGATATGCAGGATCGGCACATTCAATGGGGGGTCTTCAATATGAAAGTAGCCCAGTCAGCAAAGAGACACCAAGCAGCCAAAGTGCTTCGGAACAGAGAAGCCAGAGTCCCATGAACAGAATCACCATCAAGACAGAAGCTGAGGAGGAGGAAGAATGGAGTGAAGTTGTGAACATTGTACAAGTACATAGTAACACAACAACATCAGAGGAACCATCTGGTGATGGTGATAGTATTCAGGAGCCACAGCCTCACTATACTTTCAACAGAGACAAAGAAATAGCTAGCAGAGAAAGGATTGAACACCAAGTTGTAGGTTCAGTTACAAAAAGCAGGCATAATGAAAAAGATGATCAACATAGGAAAGTTCAGCCTGTGACCCTAGGTGGAACAGAAGCATCATCATCTAGTGGAACCATGCAAGTAGATAGACCAAAAGAGCCTGCCATTTTTCCAAGATTCCCTGAACCTCAGGGAAATGAGTCTAGAAAGGGTTCAGACTCTGGTCCATCTCTTGGGAGAATGAGCAGTGAATCACCAAATATGCAGATTTCCTCCTCCCAGTCCAGTCACCCACCACCTCCTCACCCTCTGGTCAATTCATCCTTGTTGGGGGACAGAGACCAGGAAGGGTTGCCTTGGCGATGTTCCTTCTGTGGTATCACATTTGAAGACAGTTTGATGTACGTCATACATAAGGGATGTCATGAACCAGGGTCTAGTTTCAGATGTAGTATGTGCGGAGAACAGTGCGCTGATAAGGTTACCTTTATGCTACATTTTGTTAGAGGGCAGCACACAAAACCAACTCATGTATAGCTTGAAGGGATACTTGTGTAATTTGTTTTTGCTTGGCTTTTCAAAATAAACAAATCGTCCCTATTTTCACGAAGTGACGGTAGTGTGAAAAATTGTCACGCAAATTGTATGCGATTGTCCTCATTACCGTCACTTCGTGAAAATAGGGACAAAATATGCTTTTTCGAAAAAAATGTATAGTGACCAGTAATGAATTGATGGTATCTTGGTGCATTTTCCAGCTCACAGGTAATACATACTGTACTCTCGTTGAAAGTCTTGAGGTGGAGAAAATCTTCCCCAAACATTATTTCACTTGAACAGCTTTTAAATATTAATGTTAAAACTGATTAAATTTCGGTGTCAATTTTATCTGAGACCAACTACATGTAGATGCACTGAAAACAAATAAAAATCTATGACCATGACTAACACAGTGCATTCCCTGTAAGCTAGATGACAACAGAATAGGCCGGAGTACTATAAAACATATTCAAATTTTTTGCATACTTTTTAAACAATTTTTTTTTTGAGAACCTGAAAGTTTGTCCAATGCTTGCCTGACATAGCAACAATTTATGCATGCAGATTTGATTCCAGGTATTGTAGTTCATTCATTAACAATCAATTAATGAAATAGCTCTTTAAACACTACTATACAGTAGGTCCCCAGGAAAGAAACGGATCAATTTGAATACATTAGTAACCAGTCTACTAGCCAAATACATATATTTTCTGAATATACATGTATATACATATACAAAGAAACACAATTATTGTATAGCAATGTGACAGTGAATTTATGTCACACTTATTCAGAAAAATGTAATCGTTCGCATATATGTCTGTGCTTATTACATGTACATGTATCTAAAAATTGAGTATTTATTAACATCATAGTTCTTTCAGTGATGTAAAAATAGTTGTAATGGTTATCTGTACGATCTAAGAGAATTAGCAAAGCCTGTTGGGCCAAATTAAAAAAAAAACATGTTTAGCGTCCTGTTTTTTTCGAAAAAATAGGAAGAAGGAGGCCCTTTTTATTTTTTATTTGTTATTTCAAAATGGCCGCTCGGTACATTTTCCCTGACAGTCGGGCTATTTTTCAAGATGGCCGCCGACATTTTTTTTTTTTTTTTTAAATCAGAAATAGATCCATTTTAGCAGTGTTTTTCGTGTTTTTTTTTCTTTAAAACAAAAAAAAATTCAAAAAAAAAAAATAGGAGGCGGCCCCAAAAAGGAAGCGGGCGGGGACGCTAAACATGTATATTTGTTTAAATGGCCTTATATGATAGACCTGTTCACATAGTATATGTATATGGTATTCCATTTCGTGAATGCTTCTTTCCAAAGAGTCTTGAGAGTAACTTCTGCACTTCCATGTTGCAAGTTAAATTAGTTAATGTATTTCAATAAGTAGAATGCAGTTTGCATACATTGCTTGTTTCTACCCTGGCTAGCATTGAAGGTCGAGTACCATTATTCACTGTTAGAGATGCAAGCATCAGGTTTTAGTAGAATTCCAAGTTTCCACCGTTCATGTTTGATAGCTGTGTATTAAAGGGTGTGCATTTAAAAATATGATCCAATATACATTGATTTTTAACAATGCATGTTGCAATGCACATCATCATGGATTTGAAATGCGGCAGACAGATTTTGAAGCAAATTGTTGAGATGACAATGTTCTGCCTCTGTACAGTCCTTCGTTATACAATATACATGCGCATGTTTGAGCTAGCATTCAGTAGAGTAAACTGAATAAGCTCTCGGATGTTTGTAATTGTATTGTTTTTCATTGGTTAACACACCCCAATGAGATATATATAGATGATTGGCCAAACTGAAACGACAAATGTGATTGGCACTGTTTGGTGCACCTCTTTTCATGCAGATACTTGATGTACAAGGTAGCCTAATGATTTAACATTTGGTATCATAATATACATGTCCATCCCAGATGTGCTATTGAATTCTCATATTAGAGAAATCATCAAATGTAAATTCATGAAATGCTACAAGTAGTAATTGGTTATCATGATAGTCAGGACTGGTTATTTTCTTAACAAGCCATTTTGGTCATATAATTTATACTTAAGTGCTTAGATACATTTATGTTATTTACCTGTTACAAATAATTTCAATAGTCAGAATGCAAATTGCATATATTCTGTGTTATTATGTAGGGCAAGCCATAATGTTTGTCCTACCTAGCAATAACTAATGTATGCAATTTGAATTCTGACTATTAAGATACATTTCTTCATAACAAGTAAATTAAATAATGTATAATTTCATATCGAGGCGCTTCACAAAGGCATATATGCATAAAATTGGTTACCGTATATTACAAAAACGGCATATTCTCTGAATCAGATTTTTCATATCAGAGTTCTAATTCTGAGAGATCCTTTTAAATGTGCTCCCTAAGGTATTTGTTTCCAAGATACTTATTTTCATGATTAGGCAAGATACTTAATACCATGCCAAAACAATTAGAAAAATGAAGTTTGAATGTAAGTCTATTTGTGTAAATATGTTATGTTCTTAGAATCAGGCAGTCTCCATCAGTTCTTACCTTCAGAAAGGGCTTAAAAACACATCTTTTTTGCAATTTGTAGTTGTAAGACTGTTTTTTTTTTCTAATTATATGTATTTATGTAATTTTTATTTTCATTCACTGTAAGCGCTTTGGGCCTTATGGGAAAAGCGCGGTATAAGTAATAATAATAATAATAATAATAATTGTGTCATACAGAATATATGTGCTCTGTGTCTGCAAAGTGTGTCTTCAAATTTATGTAAGAATAATCTATTAAAGCTTTATGTGATGTGTGTGTGTGCATGTAGGACATTTTGTTGAAGAGAAATATAAGTAATATATCAGTTTTTCAACTCTACAGTCTCTGATATTATAATTCTTTATTTCTACTATACATGTAGATTTGAATGTGATACAAAAACTATAAGCATCTAGAAGTTTTACCAAATATTAGATGTCATTTTTTCTTCAAGAGTAAGATTACACTAGGCAGTTGTAAATGTCAAATATTGTTTCATATTCTGTTCTCTATTTGTGTCAAAGAAATGTCTCAGAGACTATATCATTCACTTAAACAAGAAACGTTGCTACAAAAATACAATGAAAGTTCTTCCTGTCTTTTTTTCTTGTGCTCTATTATTGATCAGTGCTTTTTCTATGGGTTTATAAACATGTATCATTATCATGAGTTTTGAAAGGAGATTCAAGATTCAGTGATGACATGATCTTTATGATTGGATTGTGAAAGAAATAGTAGCAGGATTAGATTTGAAAGTTGAGATTTTTACATTCTTCTTGAATGAGGAGCAGAATGTTTGTGAAATGTGGGAATACTGAAACCATATGATGTTCTTAGCCCCCCCCCCCCCCCCCCCCCCCCCCCCCTCAGGTCCGTTGCCAGGCATGAGGAACTCCTTGGTTAGACAGTGACATTGTTTCTCTGAAAAGCTTTACATATTTTTTTTTTAATTTCGATATGATTCATGCTAGCATTCATGATTTTTGATTGGGAAGAGCTTACTTATCCAAATATTTAAATGTAGTCCTAACGCAGCTTGTTTTTCTTTAACATTATACAGTCATATTTTCGCTGTAAGGTATGCAGTGGCGAGGGGAGAAAGCAGGGGAGAGAAAGTGATAGAAAATTGTGCACAAGTCTTTGCACACATTTATAATATATAGAATCTTCTGTAAATGTATGGGGCAGGGAGAGAAAAACATTAAGTGAGAGAGAGAGAGATAGAGAACTGTGATATCCAACATCTTTTGTAATTGTATACAATCTTTCAACATTTTGTTCTTTAAACTAGATGTTCAACAGAGGTGGGATTTGCCATTCACAGGTCCCTAGGCTCCTAACCAGAGAGATTTTTGTTGTTATATGGATAAATAAGAGTGAAGATACACCACAACATGGTGGCCTGTACTTCAACAGAAGAAGAAGAATAATTTCTATGTGAAAAGTGCAAACTTTGTTTGATATAGACAAGATTCAAGGCTCTACAACACAGCAGTGCACCCATGGAGGTGTTACATATAGTATGGAATAACCTGTAAAGTTACTAGTCCGTTATTGATGTGTCGTGCACACATTAAAGAATATTGTGTAAATATAATTTAGTTCTCTCTGCTTTCAAACAAACACAAGTTTCTCATCATTTTTCCATATCTTTCACAACTTCACCAACTCCTTTCTGCTTTCACACAATTCAACTTGTTACAAAGTTTCGCTTGTCTTCCATCTTTGCAAAGAATATCTCACTCAGCAGGGATTCACTTACAGAAAACCTCTACATAGAAGGAACGATAAACCATGCAACATATTTATCTGCTTTTATTTATTACCCAAATTGATCAGTTTTGTATCATTCTTTCTTCTCCTTACAATATATTACAGTTCAAAAGGTCTCATTCTGCAAATCACTAATTCTCATGATTCTTACCAAAGTACAGCAATCAATGCCTTTTTTTCGGCTCACACCTCAAAAAATTTCACTCCTAACCGAAAAGATTTAGACAATCTCACAAATTCATATGAACTTAAAATATTTTTAGGAGACTCCCAGAGCAAAGTGTGCAGACCTGGTAAATGGTTTTACGATTTTCTTTCCACAAACCTCTATCATTCAAACAAGACCAAAACCAGTTTGACAACAGACCATACATACTATTACATAACATCTGACCATGAAACGTGGGTTTTGAGTCAGTTTGAAGTTGGTATGATTGTGTGACCGAGACATAAAATGCTTGCACATGTAGGAGCAACACCCCCCTCCCCCCCAAAAAAAGAGAGGATATTAAATAATCTTTTGCCACTTCAGAAGAAATATTAAGTACTTGATCATCTCCCATTAGATCAACCTTTAGGCATAGCCTGAAAAATCAACAAGTATTTGGAAAGTTAGACCAATATTTCATTTTTTCTGTTTTCTGTTTATGAACAATTTTGTGTTGTTTTTAACATATATTAGTGGCAATTTATGGACTGATCAGCAGATGTTTTTCTTTCTTCTTAAGAAGTCAATGATTATAAAAAAAAACAGTTATTGGTATTTAATCCCCATGATTCCAAACCTCAATCCAACGCCAGCAAGAGCACCACAAACTCAGGAAAATCCAACATTAAGATTATTTTAGGTACCCTATGTGCATACAAAGCAAAAATTATACGAATATGTTACTATAAAAGCCTGAAAATGAGAGAATAACACTTCTTTCAGAGGCTGTGTCAGACAATCATTTGATGACTTGATAGACAAAAGCAAAATAAGTTGTGTCTTATTAGCCTTTAGAACATTAAGAAAGAAATTAGTTAAACACAACACACCCTTATTAATAAAATGTTCCAATAAATCATTGTTGCTGCTGCATTTGATTCTGTGTAATTAGAAGAAGTTTGCATGATTGAAACTCGGATTAAAAAAAAAATTGGTTGACAAACCGAACCTTTCTGATTTACTACCACCTGTAATAGAATCACTCTTTGGTATTTTTAGCCTTAAGGCTGTGAACAGACCACATTGCCATGGCTGGGACAGTGATTTGCTCTCCCCACAATAATGTTTCACACAATCGTTGGATTTGGGGAAAGTTCTACATCTTGTTTGCTGAGCAAAATATTCCTTTTCAGAATTCAAATACTGGTACAATAAACTTGAATACTGCTATTTATTAAAAAACTTACACAAGTATCATACCCTCTAAATCTTGTAATATGTTATTTACAGTCACAAGGAGCAGCAAAATTAACATCAATGATATGCATTCTTGTCTAATTTTACACATTGCATGGCACGTAATACAGATGTCACAATACTTTAATGGAGCATAATTTGTACTGATTTTAGAATAATCAATCTATCATGATTTGCTTCGTCAATTTAGGAAAATACACTTCTGAACAAGATACATTCCATGAAATAAATTTCCTGACCTTATACACAATGGTTTTCATTACAAATACATTTCCATTCAACTGTTTTGTAAAAATTTGATGCTGAATAGTAATCAACCAATTTCATGATTTATTATTTTACTTTGAACCTCACACATCTTCTGCGTATTTCTTTTGTTTCCTCATAAAAAATATAATACTCCAGTCACAATGCTACATTTTGTAGCAAAATATATATCAGGCTGAATGATTTGCTAATATTTTCCTCTTTGGATAGAGCTCAACAAAAGTCAACTAGAGAAAGAGGCCCTTGGTACCTTGTACGAGGGAAATGCACTGCAAGCACCCATTTGTGAACATACCCAACACCAAACACACAAGCTTTGTTTTACTAGAAAAATGACATAATGGCTGGTTTCATTTCATCACACTTGAACATGATTTTCTTTGAGAAAAAGCAGTGCAAATTATTGAAGATTTTGTATGCAAAGTGTGTAAAATCTACACAGTATATACAACCCATATTCATGCAAATGCAGAATAACAAGCTCGACTGAGCAATGCCCGCTCATGAGAAATGCATATTTCATTCATTTTACATGACATATCACATGCAGAAACTTTTACAGGGCAAATACCTGTGTATTCAATAGTTTAAAAAGCAGTAAATTTGAAAAGGAATAGATGGAAAGAAAGAGAGATAATTAAAATCAGATTAAAAAATATATATATAAATCAGATGTTACTGTATTACCACATTTAAAAAAAGTAAATTTGCTACCTGTCAAAAGTCAAGAAATACTAAATAAAACTATCTGGAATATCACCATAGTCTCCATACTCTTTCAGGTTAGATCCTATGGCCTTCTAAATCAGCAATCCTATGCTCAGAATACAATTTGAATCCACATGATCTCAACCTTGCTTAAACTGACCACTAATCCCAATCCTAACTCTTTGCATTAAAGCATAGGCTATAGTAATCTACAATTTGGAATATCTAGATAATTAAAGAATAATTGGCCAAATCTCTATCTTTTGCAAGGCAGATGATACTAACACCATAGTTGTAACATTCTACACCTGAATTAACTTTTCATCTGGTTGTATTTGATATAAAAAATTACTCCTCATGTAAATAACAAGTCACCAGAAAACCTGGAATTAATTGCCTGATATATTCTCATTTCTCGGCATTTCACACTCTGCAAGATCTATGCTTTTATATGCTCATGAAAGAGTACATATCTTAAGTACATGTACCACATTACATGCACTACATAATAAAAGTGAAATGTTATACAAATCAACATCATCTTATTTGAGAGCATTGTAAAAATGCAAGCAAGACATCTGTTATTGCGAAACAAAATGAAACATTCCCCACCTCATAAGTACAATTATACATCTACTCTACGATAAATGACGGAGATAAAATTACATTCAAATTCCATTTTCCCTGTCTTCCTCTTACATGTAAATACAGTTAAGACAAATATATGTAATTTAAGGTCACACCAAAATTTTGAGGTTACAATAATCGTTTTAAAAACTAAAACCTTAACTCCCCTCTGTCATGTAAATAATACAAATAGGCCTATGATTCCATACAAGTTCATATGCATATATCAAATTAATATATCTATTAAAACAGAAATAAAGTCATTTTGCAAATGAATAATTTCAAGTAAATAGAACATGATTAAGGCTAGGTTTGCATGGTTGTTGAATGAAGATCTATCATACAGGGAAAGAAGATGGTTTTGAACCTAAAGATCAATTCATAATTTATAAATTTTTTAATTAAATCTCCACCAAACTGAGTTCAAAGTATTCAAGTCAAATAAGTGATTTTGTTTTCCTTCCCAGTAGACTCCATTTTTATTTTAAAAAGCATGATCTTTCTAATTGAAAGAGCAAAATCAATTGCATAAGATATATACAGATGGCTTATTCAAATCTATAACATTTATTGTTTTTCTACAAAATCACAATGCACTTTACCATAAAAATTACCACTAACAAGCAGGTTTACTTCCTGTGAAGTTTTGGATCTAAGAGACCTTGACTGGACATTAAATAAAAAACACATAGATTGACCTTTCACCTTGATTTGCAAAGGATAGCAAAAGAGTTCAAGCCCACAGCACGCTATACGATCTGACCGTGATCCGATTTCCAATTAAACGGCTATTGTCTTTTAATAGACATGAAAATTCAACATAAAACATTCTTTCCCAATGAGAATAATGATATGAATACAAACAAAATCCAATCTGTTGGAAGATTTCAAGATGAAGAAAGGCCAAATCTGCTTCATATCCTAGATAATCACATCATTATGACGTCACTATGATTTGCAGCCAATTTGGCTTTTACTCCACCAACAGATATTGCAATACCCAGATATTGGGGTTTCGTTTCATCATATGACCAATCGGAACCTCCATCATGAAAATTTGACATCTTTGAATATTCCTATCAAATTCTTTTTAAATTAAATCATAGACATATCGTATAAAGTGCAGTGAGCTTTACATACAAAGAATTACACAGTACCCTAATATTTTGTATAGAAAATGACGCATTCACATCTATACACCATTGCTGGGGTATCTTCATCATGCAATCTAACACCTACAATGCCATTCTCCACTCATGTACAGTGCGTCATCCAGGCTTTGCAGGGAGATAAGAGAGGTGAAGGGTTAATTAATCCTCTGGAAACTGGTCCTGGAGGTGGTAGTAGGCATCATACCAAATCTCACCAGAGGACTTGAGGGACCTGACCGATATCAAAGAAAGGAAAGGAAACGATTTCAACAACATGTGTGTGTATCGACAAACCTCTTCTACATAAGCTCTATGACACATCGCATTCATAACATCCAAGCTTGTTTAAAGTGACTCTGTAACATTGCCTCAGATTCTAAAACAAAATCCTGGATTCAGCTCATGCTGCAATCATAATCATAAACCTTTAGGTCAGTCAGGAATTCCATGACTTTTACAAGCAGATAGCCTGTCTGATTAGCAAGATATTTATGATTGGAAATATAAATTTCATTTTTTGTTTTCCTAACGGTTTTTATAGCACTACAGTCTATTGGGGAAAATGAGTATGGTAAAACCGGTCACTCAAAGATTTTACTTTTTAAGGCACTTCATGAACATTTTGAAGTGCTATTTTGTTAGGGCTTCAATATTATACCATATCAGAGACCCTGATAACAAGTAGGGCCATGCATCTCAAATTTAACATTGTTAAACGATCCCTTTAAGGTCAATGCAGCATGATTGATGGAACATTATGCCTAACTCTTAACAGGCCTTGGTCAACTAGTGGAACAAACAGCGAACTGCCACAGTCAACTATTGTTACACATACAGTGTATATGTACCATATACTTCAATAATATGGCAGTCTAATCCATAGTGAGTATCAGTATAGGGTTCATTCTTAAAACAAATGCATACATCATTTCAGGGAAAATGCCTTTATGAATGACCATTTAATATTTCAAAGCCATTCTCCCCCTAGATTCAACTCACTGCAAAGTAACATCTATTTTCTCCCAAAACAAATTGAACCATGTGAAAAGACCATGACAAGTATCATTGTGCCTTCCACATTTCATCCACTAAGGTGTCTTTTACAAAAATTAAAATATCTTTTGCAAATGTGTGAATTTGTTTTCCTTTTCTTTCTACAACTGTTGCTAATTGATTTCACTACCTTAAACGCTGAATATTTTGAAAACAAATAAAGGTGAGAAAAACAAGACATCCATCAAAATATGTCCTTTGACCCTATAACAGACGGAACACTGGAGGCAGAATTACCAAAATCTATAGGCTTGTAGATTTACAAGAAATCCATCAAGGAGTGTGGCAGTTCGAGCGCACACAAGAATATAACGCAGCGTAACACTGCTGAATCCAAAGTACCCCACAGGCAAACTGCCAGGGAAACAATAAGATCCAATCTTGTGTTCCTTACCTGACTATATCAGCAAAGCCCTCAAGCAGCGTCTTGGTCTTGTAATCAACACCATGCTTTTTACACAGAGACTTCACCAAGGGTGCAATGCGTACGTAGTTGTGTCTGGGCATCGTAGGGAACAGACTGGAACAGAATAATAATAATAATAATAATAATAATAATTTCAACTTATAAAGCGCACATATCCATTCTAAAAGACTGCTCAAGGCGCTCTGTACAATATCAAAATAATTATACAATATTAAAACTATGACATAAACAAATGGTGCTAAGTTTCTTCTTTAGTACCGGTATTTCAATTGATGATTGTCTTATTTGTACCGGTTAAGTGTTCCATAATTTTGGTGCAATGTAAGCAAAAGCCCTTGTACCATAAAATATAATTATGCAGAAAAAATCTATGATGAAGTTTTGATAAATCTAAATGAAACCACAAGATATCCCATTATAAATTCCTCATTTGCATGTATTATAATTAACAACCACATTTCCACTATGTTTATCCACTAAACAGTTAGTAACCAGAAAAATATTTGATATCATGAGAGAGGGAAGATATCTGGCTCAAGTTTTTTGTCAATACTGAAAGCAAGGATCACCGAATTTGCTACATAGTCAATACAGTCTATTATATTTGTGTCTACATGAAGACTTTGATGCCCTTGAGGCTTTACATATTTTGCCCAAGGTTTGCAATACATTTTTATCATTCACAAATACTAGAAAATGGGCGGTGTCATGTTGCACTAGGTTATCCAACTTTCAATTTACATGATTACATAAAGTTTTAACTTCAAATCTTAGCTGGCATTGCTAATTACATGTAACAATCCAATGTAAAATGGACTTTCTGGAAAGTGAACTCATACAAACACGTTTGGTTTATTTCTGATATGAAACTTACTGATGCTCAATCTGGAAATTGAGATGTCCAGTAAACCAGTCATTGAAGAAACTTTGTTCAAGATTACAGGTGGCACGAAGCTAGGATGAGAACAAAATAGAAAGTTAAAGTTTGCTTCTTTTTTTTTGGGGGGGGGTAGAATCAAGAATAATTTTTAATATGAAATATTGTCAATTTACAATACTCAGCATAGGGGAATCTTAATTAAAAAATATCTGGCAACTTCATTCTCTGGCTAACAAGTTGTTTCATAGAATCTACACATACATCAAAGAAAAAGATAACCAATAAATAATAACTTTGGTGTGTTTGGAATAGTAGGTTATGTGTACCAGTGACTCTAGCGACAATTATTTAATGATATATTTCATCAAAGACACACCAAGTAGGTGTAGTACTTGGGTTGGGATTGAACAAGGTTTAGGGGTAGGCATAGGACTGACTCTAGGGTTAATGTTGAGAATTCTACAAGCGTCGGGTATTAACACTGGAAGAACAAGTCCAGTAGGCATGCATCAAACTATGAAGGAACTAACCTGTAGCTCTAGCCATGGGCGTGCTGCATCCACATCAATCTCCATGGGTATGTGGTTGGACTGAGAAACCCAGGTGAACCAAATACTCTCAAGAACTCTGTGAAAAATAGACATATGAGAAAGAAAAGTTTAGATAATAATACCATATTAAGGATAGGATATATCCATGAAGTTTTTAAATCATATTTATTTTTTTAATTTCAGAGTGCAATCTGCTCTTGATTAATCTGTGAGAAGTTTAGAAGAGTACAATATAGGCCTGAGTCATATCGGGATTTTCATAAACCGGGTCCCGACGGCCTTGCACCGATCGGGACCCGGTGTCCCGAAATCAGCTCGCAGGATTTGTCACTTGCCTCTATAAAAAGCGCATATCATCAGTATGTCCCTTAAAAGTGACCTTTTTATCAATCAAATAAATCAACACATGCATACCTCGCCTCAGATTGGTATATTTTTCCACTTGACATTTTTTTCATCCATGATTAACGATTTTTAGTGCCATTATCGTGCCTCTAAAAGTAAAAAAACTGGGGCAAAAATGGAAAGACAACATTCGAGCAGCCATTTTGATTCATGCAGGTTGAATAAATCGGGTCAAAAAATATGAATGTTAGAATAATAAAACGGCTTTCTAAAAAATTCTTCTTGACAATATACCGATCAAATAATTTTTTAAAGACAAAATAAATATTTATCTCTTATTTTAAACATCGCATGCTTTTTTTTTTAAAGCTGAAAATTACTTGGTAATCACAAGAAGTTTCGATACGGATAACTGTTGCAAGGCAAGTTCAGACTAGTCTCGGAAAAATGCGCACTGCACCTCGTTAGCTGTAATGCGTGCCCAAACGAAACCAAGCAATGACGTGATCGTAACGAGAAAAAAATCATTACAAACTACGAGAGCACAATTGGAAAGACAACTACTCAAAATTATCGTAAGCAGATACATAACTTGGAGGAAGAATACAATAGTTGTCCAAGAAAAGCCACAGAAATAGTGATATTTAAGGAGTTACTATAGGTACAATCATTATCTGAATGGGCCTCCTGCAAATACTCGAACTACACGTGTTTAAATTGAACACGAGGCTAGAAACCAAATACCGCCCTCTACGGTAAAAAGCAGTATAACAAAGGATTCGAGTATTTGCAGCAGGCCCCTTGCGATAAAAATGTACCCAGTTTCTCCTCGATTATCACTATTTCTGTGGCTTTTCCTGGACAACTATTGTATTCTTCCTCCAAGTTATGTATCTGCTTACGATAATTTTGAGAAGTTGTCTTTCCAATTGTGCTCTCGTAGTTTGTAATGATTTTTTTCTCGTTACGATCACGTCATTGTTTGGTTTCGTTTGGGCACGCATTACAGTTAACGAGGTGCACTGCGCATTTTTCCGAGACTAGTCTGAACTTGCCTTGCAACAACTATCCGTATCGAAACTTCTTGTGATTACCAAGTAATTTTCAGTTTTTAAAAGAAGCATGCAGTGTTTAAAATCAAAGAAAAAATATCTATTTTGTCTTTTAAAAATTGTTTGATCGGTATGTTGTAAAGAAGTATTTTTAGAAAGCCGTTTTATTATTCAAACATTAATGTTTCTTTCAACCTGATTTATTAATCCTGCCGAGAGACCCGGCCAGCGTTATTTTTTTATGCGGCACAGATTGGGGCTTTTTTTAAAAAGGGGTCTTGATTTACAGGCTAATAGTGGTCGTGTGCGTACTAGACAGTATAGTAGTCGAGGTCTGTTTTTAATAGTGTTAACATGTAATCCACTACCGTATGGAAAATCATTACATCAACAATTAAAATGAAATTGGAAATCTGAAGAGGAGGCAGCACGTCAATAAGGAGAACATCACAATAATTAGTCAATGAAACTTAACTAACTTAAACGAAGAGGAATGTTATCTAAACACATAGTTCGCGATGGATATTCAAACTTCTTCGCAGCGCTAATGTGCTAGCGAACATGACTAGTCTCACGTACGTGCAGACACTATTCAGAAGGGAAAGAACGTACTTCCCATAGGCTCAACACGCGCCATGCCCCAATCTGTGCCGCATAAAAAAATAACGCACCCGGCCAGTACAGTAGCTAGCTAGCAGCTGGCAACAACAACCCCATGGGGCGAACTGCTTTGCAACCCATATTTATATCAGCAGTTCGGATTGATTCAGGATGAGCTAGAATATGATTGGTAACAATTAAATACTTAAGTTTTAAGGTGGATTGATTTTAGTGGTGTGCAAAACTGCAATTTCTTACATATTTCATTATTTTTTTCGGAGCGTCGGTTCTCAAAAAACGAAACCGGGACCCGACGGCAACGGTCGGGTCCCGGTGTGATCGACCGTACCGACTCAGGCCTAGTACAATATACCTCAATAACTCTCTGTATGTATACATATGCGGTTACTTCTTTTGAACTAGTGTGCCTTGAGCAATTCATTTCAAGTAAATTTGGGGAGACGATTCGGCATCTTACAAGTCTTACATATTTTAACTATCACTAATATGCAAACCATGACAAATAATTTAATGCTTAAATCTAATGCTGCCTATTGATTCTTTAAAGACCATTATTGAATTAAAATGTACATGTCCATCTATAAAAGTAACCAACCTGAAAGCTTCATAGAAGATAAGAAGTTGCCACCATGTCATGAGAGGAACATAGCAGAATAAAAACCTGGCGTAGTATAGCGAGTTGAAGAAGAGGTCCTAGAACAACAAATGATGAAAAAATTACACCATTTCATTATGAAATGATTTCTGCAAGCATCACAAATACTATCAACAAAACAATGCATGAATCAAACATGTTACGAATGCAACAAAACTGTAATCTCAACAGAAACAAAGGGCTTCGTGCAGAACTGTGTCTTTCCCCAACACAATAGTTTTACAATCTTGTTTTGCCCAAGTTCTTGTCAGTGCCATAATCCTAAAAAATTAAGTTATGGGCCTTGGCATTTGCTTTCATGTAAAGATATCAACACATCACCCATACCCACCTCTACTCACCCCCCCCCCCCCCCCAAAAAAAAAAAGAGTAAATGAATAAATAAACAGATAAATAAATGAATAATAATAACCTTAAAACTTTTTGATGAGTAAACTAGTTGACACACGCATAGGCACTTGCACAGAAAAGGGAGCGCATGGAACTCAAGTCCAACTTAGGTTCCATGCGAGCCCAAAACGTAGGGTTTTATATTATTATGTTTTGTTTAGGTTGGTTTTATACATTATAGCTTTACATAAACAAAATTCCAGGTGATTGGTACACTCTAAATGTTTTTCAAATGGAAGTTTGACTCACAGTCCACTCCTTCTGCTTGATCATGTGACGATAAATCATGAACTGGAAGTACAGAGGAAACAGCAGAGGGGGTCCAACTAGAAAATAAATCATAAAACATATAACGTAATTCAATCAGAGACAGGTATTGTAAGCAAATACTGCCGGTATAAAGTGCTTGCTTGCGAGACGTGGCTTAGAGGCACAAACAAAACAAGGGAAACGCTCTCGGCGGTCTCGCCTGCATTACGCAATTCGATATGATGAAAAAATCCTTTGAATATAATCAGCATTTTGAAGTGAATATTGACTAAGAATCATCAGAAGAATTATTTAGTCTTATTTGTACCATGATCGATAACTGATTGATTTATTAATTCTCATATTAAGTTGTGAAAACATATTCCAAGTATAGAAAATTATTTGTTCAGAGCCGGAGAGATGTTCACGCTGTGTTTAATAGTGTTGAGTATACAACACCCTTCTGGCTCCAAACAGATGAAATATTATGTGGATTGGATTGGAAATAACAAGCATGTGAGTCTGGATGAGATCAACTTACTAATGAAGAAGTACCATTGTTGAAGATGGTAGGGCATTGATGACTTTCCACTCTCGGCAACCACCTTAGGCATCTTCTCTCCAACCACAAAAAGTGCTTCAAGACGAACATCAGGATCCTTGTTCATCTGTAGTGCAGGATGGAGAATATATTGTCATTCAGCATCATCACTTTAAGCACTCTCCTCACTATTTAAACTCCATTTCCTTTTTTTTTTTAATTCTTGGTTTAACAGCACTTATCCATCAACAATATCTCTAGGCGCTTTACAAACTATTATTACCCCAGTCATCAGATTCAGGCTTGCCTCCACACAATCTATGCACATTCTCCACTCCCTGGGGAGCAGTCCAGGTAGGTGCCATGTTTCAGATGCTCAAGATGCTGAGCAAACTACAATGGCTTTACTTATCCCACCCTGTACCTAATTTAACAGCTGGGTGACGGGGGCAATATAGATAAAATACCTTGCTTAAGGAAATAAGAGCTAAGCCGGGATTGAACCCATCTGACCTTTGCACCTCCAGTCAGATGAAAAAGAAAGAATCAAGTAAAATACTGAGCCAAGCCAAAGAGTGAAAGAAGAGGATGTATGACAGAAAGAGGGAAAAAATTAGATAAAAAGAGATAGAAGTGCACATATATATCTGTACTTACCACATTAGGCTTTGCATGGTGCTGATAATGCATGTGGTTCCACCATTTAGCTGATGCACCCTGTTGAGGATACAGAAAGAAAGTCATTTTTAGTACATCAATCATGCTTATCTCTCTCAAATGTGTATCTTTACATACACATGCATGAGTAAATGCAGGGTTCCTGCCAGTACACAACACCTATGGTGCCATTACAAAGTATGGGATAAAAAGGACACTGAGAAGGGTGCCAAAACAAAATCTACTCTGGGATTCTGCAAGACAATATTACACTCAATTTGGAGCAAGAGTAAAGAAGAATTCTGCCAGGAAATCCATATGAATCTCACCTTGAATAGTAAAATACATGATCCCGCTATACCGATTTAGACATTACAGCAACAATTATACCTTTTTCATCTTTTGTGTATGTAGTCATTTGTTTTAAATACATGTATTCTTTAACTCCATGCATTTGGATTCTTAGTGTAGAGACCATTCCCCCATAAATTGGATCACACGCAACTCATCTTAGATGACAGTTACCTTCATAATTGCATCACCTAACCTAACATATCACTGTAAAAGCCAATGACAACGATGTGACTGATTGGAGGACATGCAGTCTCTCTGGATAGATAACAAATGTAAGATATACTGTACATCAATAGAATGAAGAGAGATAATTTCAAGGTGATAATAATAATAATAATATTGGATTCTTATATAGCGCACGTATCGACCTTGCAAGGTCCTCAAGGCGCTCAAACATTACCTGGCTATGCTAGGCTGCCGATTCCGACGCTCACAGCATTTAAAGGAATTCCTTCCTACCGGTACCCAATTAACACCTGGGTGGAGAGTGGCAAATGTAGATCAATGTCTTGCAACAATATCACCAGGCTTCAAAAAATAAAGGGCTAGGATTAAGGTTGCAACTGGATTTTAGGTTAGCTTGAAGTTAGGCTGAGTGTTGGGATCAGACTTGAAGGTAGGAGTTCGGTTTAGTGTACGAAATTGACCGCGCGGCAACTGTCGCAGAACTAAGTGTCGTACAAGTGATTCCAAGCCAGCTTTAACCTTCCTTAGAGTTACATGCTACCCAAATCAAGAGACACCTACCTTCATTGTAGACATGAAGAAATAGTGAAAGAAATGGTTCCACTTTGAAGACTTGAAGCAAGAAAGGTGACCAAGATCATGTTGAAACCACCCAACCTGAGCCTGAATTAAAAGCAGAAATTGTGTATTTTATCGTTAACATTTCCATTGTAAACAAGGAGATAATGTGATTGTGTTTCGTGCAAATGTATAGAATATAAAACTCCACCTCTTTTGATATTTCAGTACCACCATAAAGCTTACACAAACATATTTTAAATACAAAGATTACATGTAACAGTAACATATTCTTCTTCATTCAGTACAAAGTTTATTACTGAAGTAGTTCAATGTAAATACTTTTTAAATTATCTTCTTCTTTTTTCAGCATTCATTAATCATCTTCAATCATTACTCAATTGTCTTTTAAACAATGATGTATAACAGAGCCAACTTTGTCTGGCTACTGCTATATGTTGGCTCCATTTTTAGACAGAATGGTATTTAATTGAATTGCAATGCAGTAGGCCTGAGTCATGTCGGGATTTTCATAAACCGGGTCCCGACGGCCTTGCACCGATCGGGACCCGGTGTCCCGAAATCAGCTCGCAGGATTTGTCACTTGCCTCTATAAAAAGCGCATATCATCAGTATGTCCCTTAAAAGTGACCTTTTTTATCAGTCAAATAAATCAACACATGCATACCTCGGCACAGATCGGTATATTCTTCCATTTGACATTATTTTGTATCCATGATTGGCGATGTTTAGTGCCATTATCGTGCCTCTAAAAGTAAACAAGGGAAACGCTCTCGGCGGTCTCGCCTGCATAACGCAATTCAATATGATAAACCAGAACATCAATGACGTAGCGCTCATCCGCATCTCGAAACAACAAATATCGTAAATTTTATGTGGTACACTTTTGAAATGGTCAAAAAATAAATATTTGATGCCCTGGAAGGGACATAATTTCATTTCATTTGCATAATAAAGTACCATAAATAATCAATGAAGCAAAATCTCACAATTCTGTGTAGAAGTTTAGTGTTCCAAATTTAGCTCTACCAGATAAGGCAAACCAAATCAAAATCGGTCAAGAAATGAGGGAAAAGAAGCAATTTTTGTTATTTTTGGAATAAATTTGCAAAAATTACCATAATTAATTAATGGAGAACAATTTCAAAATTCTGTGTAGAAGCTTAGTGTACCAAAGTTAGCTCTACGATATAAAGCAAACCAAATCAAAATCGGTCGAGAAATGAAGGAGAAGAAGCCTTTTTGTGTGATTTCTAATAAATTTGCATAAATTAGCATAGATAATTAATTTCACGATTCTGTGTAGAAATTTTGAATCCCCCTCCTAGCCCTATCATATGAAACAATCAGAATCAAAATCGGTTGAAAAATAACGAAGAAGAAGCATTTTGAAAATCTTGATGTTGATGCCACAACAAAGTCTAAGTTTGTTGACCTTAAATGAGCTTTGACCTTAACTTAGTGACCTGAAATTCTACTCACATGATTGGGGAGACTTGATAACCTTATAGTCCAAGTTTCATTGACTAAGAACTTATACTTTCAAAATTATATCAAAAATTCAAAAACTTAACCTTAGGTTAAGTTTTCGATGATGATGCTACAACATAGTCCAAGTCTGTTGACCTGAAATGACCTTTGACCTTGACTTTGTGATCTGAAATTCTACTCACATGATTGGGGATACTTGATTACCCTATAGTCAAAGTTTCATTGACTAAGAACTTATACTTTGAAAATTATATCAAAAATTCAAAAACTTAACCTTAGGTTAAGTTTTTGATGTTGACGCCGTCGCCGTCGCCGCCGCCGCCGCCGTCGCCGCCGCCGTCACCGGAAAAGCGGCGCCTATGTCTCGCTTTTTGCTACGCAGGCGAGACAAAAAACTGGAGCAAAAATAGAAAGACAACGATCGAGCCGCCATTTTGATACATGCAGGTTGAATAAATCGGGTCAAAAAACATTATGTTTGAATAATAAAACGGCTTTCTAAAAAGTACTCCTTTACAACATACCGATCGAATAATTTTTAAAAACAAAATAGATATTTTTTCTTTGATTTTGAACACCGCATGCTTCTTTTAAAAGCTGAAAATTACTTGGTAATAACAAGAAGTTTCGATACGGATAGCTGTTGCAAGGCAAGTTCAGACTAGTCTCGGAAAAATGCGCAGTGCTCCTAATTGTTAGCTGTAATGCGTGCCAGAACGAACCCAAACAAAGACGTGATCGTAACGAGAAAAAAATCATTAAAAACTACGAGAGCACAATTGGAAAGACAACTACTGCTCAAAATTACGATAATCAGATAAATAACTTGGACAAAGAATTCAATAATCGCCCAAGAAATGCCAAATAAATTGTGATAATCGAGGAGTAACTGGGTACATTTTTATCGCAAGGGGCTTGCTGCAAATACTTGAATCCTTTGTTATACTGCTTTTTACCGTAGAGGGCGTTATTTGGTTTCTAGCCTCGTGTTAGAACACGAGGCTAGAAACCAAATAACGTGTAATTCAGACATATCAGCAGGCCCATTCCGATAATGATTGTACCTATAGTAACTCCTTAAATATCACTATTTCTGTGGCTTTTCTTGGACAACTATTGTATTATTCCTCCAAGTTATGTATCTGCTTACGATAATTTTGAGTAGTTGTCTTTCCAATTGTGCTCTCGTAGTTTTTAATGATTTTTTCTCGTTACGATCACGTCTTTGTTTGGGTTCGTTCTGGCACGGATTACAGCTAACTACGAGGAGCACTGCGCATTTTTCCGAGACTAGTCTGAACTTGCCTTGCAACAGCTATCCGTATCGAAACTTCTTGTGATTACCAAGTAATTTTCAGCTTTTAAAAGAAGCAGGCGGTGTTCAAAATCAAAGAAATAATATCCATTTTGTCTTTTAAAAATTATTCGATCGGTATGTTGTAAAGGAGTACTTTTTAGAAAGCCGTTTTATTATTCAAACATTAATGTTTTTTTCAACCTGATTTATTAATCCTGCCGAGAGACCCCGCCAGTACAGTAGCTAGCTAGCAGCTGGCAACAACAACCCCATGGGGCGAACTGCTTTAATTTGCAACCCATATTTATATCAGCAGTTCGGATTGATTCAGGATGAGCTAGAATATGATTGGTAACAATTAAATACTTAAGTTTCAAGGTGGAATGATTTTAGTGGTGTGCAAAACTGCAATTTCTTACATATTTCATTATTTTTTTCGGAGCGTCGGTTCTAAAAAAACGAAACCGGGACCCGACGGCAACGGTCGGGTCCCGGTGTGATCGACCGTACCGACTCAAGCCTACAATGCAGTAATTCTATGTAATTTGAACACTGTGATAAACCATGTTAATAAAAACAAAGCCTTTATAATGTCTGATGATTGTTGATGTATTTAGATTAACATGGCTGGCTGGCTGGAATGCTCCAAGAGGAGTGGAGAGTGTGCACTGGACGGTGAAGAATCGAGTGAAATGAAAAGAAAGCACTTTGGTCGGTTAGCTTGTTTCATAAGAAATGGTCATTACTATTATTTCTCTTTAAAATGAGCAAGTATATTGTAGATGAGGACATATACAATTGTGCTACTGAGAGTCAATCCCATTTCTGTATTTGACAACTACAGTGTAGGCAGAATTAGGCGTTGTGGTGTGCGCCTGTAATCCAGCTATTAACGATGGAAGTTGCAAACCGATTCAGCCGAGGACGCAGGTTCAAAACTGAGTCACGTCTTTCGGATAGTGATGTTTAAAGGTCGGTCCCCAGACGTAAATAATCATATCTGATTGGTACACGTCTGTAAAAACCCAAAACACACACAAACACACACTGTATTGCCTTGCATTGAGAAAACATGATGAATGTACCTGAAGTGTGCCATGCATTGCAACACATGCTAGGAATGTCCACCAGGTAAATCCGTACGTCCTCATGACGATATAAGAAGCAATCTCAAGACCAACGATATGACTCATGTGCAGGAAGAAGAAGAGGAAGTTGGCATTGAAGAGGCCCTAGAAAAGAGATAATATCAACAAAGAATAACATTTAAATTGGGTCACTTTTATATAATTTATTAGCATATTACAGTAGATGAAAATAATACCTGTGGGTGCCAATAAGTTTTCTGCATAACTTTCATTGATGTATGTATCTTAACAGTTTTCATAATCATAGCAATACTGTCAGGTGATAAGTACATGTACATTATTATGTCCCATGCCCTTTTACTTAGATTTACAAATTTGAAAATGTTTTATATTTATTATAGATAAACATAATGTAGAGTATCTTTCTTTCTATTTTTGCTTCTATCATTGTTGTTTATTCTCAAATTCTTCTTCATGTTAAAATCTGCCCTGAGCCTTACAACCCTGCATTTGCATAACACCTGGCAAGAAATTCCTGTAATCGTATCAATTTGAATTTGACCTCTTATGAAACTGATACGTATTGCCAGAAAAGCATAAGTTCAAAATATTAGCCCTTATCAAGTAAAGATTGATATTTATGTTTCAATAGTTCCAATTTGACCTCTTAAATACTAGACCACTGACCGGAACACTGGCCATAGCATACTAGATATTCAATTCAATTCATTTATTTCTTTGACCATCAAAATAAATATACAATCAAAATAAGTTACATCAGATATGTGTCTAGACAGTGCCAATTAAATGTTTTTGTATCAGAAGGAGCCTTGATGAGGCTGGCAACACACATTAATTAAATAACATTAACTGATAAATGACTGCACTTTATTATGTTCTTGCAATCTTACTTTTTGGGCTAATTCTTTTTCCAGAAATTTAAATATTCCCTATGAATCCTTTTGCGAAAGTTGGATACACTTGGGAAAAGAGAGTGTGTAAGTTTTAATTTCTAAAAGAAACTGTGATGTAGAAATTGCAATTGTTAGCATCACCATTATACGATAAACAAACTTTCCACAATAAACATCAATATTTTCAAAGGAATGTCTTGATTACCGTACTTCCAAACTGGGCAAGGGGACCAGGTACATTTAAAGTAAGTCCAAGTAAGGCAATTTTTTGTAATAAAAAAATATCATCATGGTATATAATAATATAATATTCACGCCTTCTTCAATATATTTATTTCATGTTTCGCGAGAGCTGATAGTGTAATTGTAAATGACAATTTGGGATTTGTGATTTAGTTAAGGAGCTTGTTTAATGATCCCAGAATATGTAGGTATATTAAGCTTCAGTCATTTCTTGCTTTAATCAAAACTTTAATTAACCATGAAAATCACTTGAAGACCACATAATCCTCAATCAGGTTACAACATACGGATATCATGTCAATACGAACTTTCTGGGCTTTATTTCAAGAGTCTTGTGACCTTGTGATAATCTTGTGAGAGATAAAACAATCTAAATATTTGTATTGAGGGCCAACTAATACATCCTGTCATTGCACTGCTGCATGCCCTGCTGCATGCACATGACGCATGTCAGATTTGCTTTATTTATCTCTTCCCAATGTCAAATGAATGAGCATGAATGTCAAATAACATGTGCAATTATATAAGCCACCTTCAGTTTTTTTTCTTTGAGTTATTATCTAACACTTCAAGAAAACTTGTACAGAATACCACTGCAAACTCATGAAGTTGATGATTTAAACAAAGCATAGTTACATTCTCTGAAACAACTTGCCCTTTTCTTGCTCATATTGATTTTCTTGCTCAAATTTGGCAAATGAAGAAAAAAAAAAGATACATTATGAAGATTGGGACTATATTTACTGTATACATGTAATTCTATAGTTTTACTTTTTATTTTTAATTTTGTACTTACATCAACTATCTTTCAACATTTCTATTACCTTTATGGTACTGCGGTTACTTAAGGACTACTACAAAAATGGCTATGAAGAAGAATTTTGAATTATGTATGTATTCTTATAAAACATGTTATTTGAACCTAAATTGTTTGACTTGATCACAGGCAGCAAATGAGCAAAGTTCATCTAGGCTTTATATCTAGAACTAAAATAACAATATTTCTTTGCCTGTACAACTGCGTCACATGCATAACCAATTCTATTGTTGCATTGCAGCGAGCCATAGAGATGACAAAATACTGCTTCCCGTATTGTTACTTTATCTAAGAGGTCAACTGGTCAACCCACTTACAGTAGATCCCATTTTTAAATCTCTCCATTGGTTTCCAATTCAATTGTGTACAGTATTTAAGATTCCATTACTTGTTTTTCATTAGTGACAAAGTGGTACTTTCCATAGTGTAAAAAAGTACAACTCTACTTTGTTCACATTCCATAATCCTCTTAGACTTAGACAACTCAGATCTTCTAACTCTTCTCTTCTTTGTATTAAGGGTTAAAGTACTTCATTTTCTTATAAAAATATACATGTATGGTTCTAATAGATGAATGTCAGAGTCATTGCATTTAATACTCCATCAGTACATAGGCATGTACTGTGAAGATCTTGTTACTAACTAGTTAGTGATTAATCAGACATTCATTTAAAGGCAGTATGTTGGTACAGTGTGTCACTGAGGAACAAAGTTTGTTCAACCAGTTCGTGCACAGCCCCTGTGAGGATCCACTTCTTACAAGTATGCAGACTGTCCAAGGTTAGCATTCAGTCTCTTGATATGATGTAAGCAAAGTGATGTAATTATAAAGTGATGTAATCTTTGAATTGTGTAACATTAATTATGTAAACCACTGATCTGTATTTTTGGAGAGAAACAAATTTAATTGAAAATTAGAGACTAACAGACATGTGGACATGATGCACATTAAATTGACAGCTATTTCATGCCATGGTGTTTTAAAATTCCATAAAATTAAAGCCACATGCCCAAATTGTATGTTTCATATACATGTACGGTACACTACATGTGTATACTTTAGAACTCAAATTTAGCACTAACTAATATTTCATTTCATTCTTGTATTTACTTATTTTCTTCCTTATTTACTTTATCACTTATTATTTTATTTAGTCTATAATTTCTATACTTTTTTATTCACTTATTACTTAATTATTTGTCTCCATATTCCTAATTCTGTGAGAAACACTGTTAATTACATATTCACTTAACATCTTCATCTAAATATTCACTGTCATCTTCAGATAAATTCATGTGTCGTAAAGTTAAGATTTCATTAGTAGAAAAACAATGTGATTAATGTTTTCCAGTTGCAAAACTCACTTATAACAGTTGTCAAATAAATAATAATAATAATAGTGTAAACTATAGAGTGACACCATCCAGGGATGCTCGTGGTATGGGTGGTATGATCTGCTTTAATATTTACTCAACAAAGTTCATTACAGAAATGGAACGATTTACCTATAACTTGAACTTTTGCCAAATCTTTAGGAATGGTATGCCAAAACAGAAGTCTCAAACCTTTACCTCAGTTTATCATATTCAGGCATGGGATATACTGTACGTGCAATATTACACATCGCTCAATACCCTAATTACTGATCAAAGGTCACATAAGACAAACCATGTTTCACCCGATTTGGGGTTATTGTCCCATTTTCTTTATCTTCACCAAACAAACTTGACAGACTCTTTGCATTTGGCTCTATTTTCATCAATACAAATGGATGAGCTCATGATTAGATATTTTTAATAGCCCAGTTAAATTCCATACACAAGGCTCCTAAAATATGCTGATATCAATGGGCATCCCTAGGCTACTAGACCTTCTACAAATATAAATAGGCTTTAACATTTAGTTATTGATCAACAGATTTCTTTAGAAAGTGAACAACTTGGCAGCGGATGGGTAGTTCATTCTTTTTATCTTTGCCCACAAATCATTTAAAATATAGCGACATGTATTTCAAATGTGTTTAAAGGCAAGTATTCTGTATCGTTAAACAAATTATGAGGCACTAGTTTTCCAATCAAGTCAAATTTATGACTGCAGCACTTTTTTTAAATGTCAAGAACCAACACAGCAACGCCAATATAGCACACTCTAGCTAAAATTTAAGCACATTAACTTAATAATTAATTTCAACTTCTTGATCATTGTTGGTCCCTGTGAATGATACTTTTTAATAAAGGACATAACTCTCAACTTCCAACTAAAATCATTCATTATTAATAAGTTACAGATTCTTTCCCGTACATACACAAGGTGACTTACACACTCACCATTGTTTTACGTAATGGATGGCCTACATGTCTATATGTGCAACCCTCGTGATGTACACGTAACTCATTCTCTATCTATTGTCTACCTTATTTCCTGTTTTTATAATCATTGTACACTTGATACTGACAAAGACTTCAGATTACAAGATCACTACAGGTGAAATATAGACTAAGCAAACCTGCTTTAAATTGTTTCACTTTCTAAGTTTCTATCCCATGATAGATCTGTTGTTCTGTAATCACAGACGTAGCCAGGTTTTTTCAATAGGGGGGAGGGGGGCCGACTTAGCGAAGGGACATAATTATAGAGACTTGGCCGTCTCCCATCGTGAACCGTGAAAGACAATATACATTTTTGTCCTGGTAATCAGTTTTCGTTATTTCAATTTATCCACATTTTCATAATTTATGTTTAATTTGAAAGTAATTTTCTAAAGAAATCCATGCATAGGGTATTTATAACATTAAATTATATAAATAACATTTATCTTCAGCCTGCATTATTTTTAGGTACCCCTCATTCACTCAGGAGGGCGCCTATAGATCTGGCTTTTGTGAAATCTACAAGCGGTCAAGTTTCATTGTTTTCATTTGTTAAAGCTATCAACTTTCAACAATGTAAGAATCTATAGGGATGTTGGCAAAGCTTGGCAGTAAAGTAAAGGGTAGAACTCTTATTCACTCCATCTTCCTTTTTTTGATAAACCTCATAAGCAATAAAAGTCAGAGAAATCATAGAAGCAGACTTGGGAAAGTTTGAATGAAATTGGACAATAAATAAGAGTTTCCCTTAGACCTATTAAAAAAACAAAAACAAACAAACAAAACAGGTACCAGTAATTTACTTTGTCTTAAGATAATTTTCTTCCAAATTTTGTTTGTTTAAAGGAGGAAATGCTCTAAATACCTACCATTTGCTCAGCAGTCTTTCGAAGTTCAGCAAAGTCTTTCACAACATCTTTACACTCCACCTGATCTTCCATGATCTGCCCAATATGGATAGCTTTCATGTGCTTCCTCACAAATTCCTCATCATTGTGGAAAGCAGTAAAGGCTTCCTACAGGGAAGAACAGTTTTTAACAACAGTGAAATAGTACTTGCATTGTAAACACTCATACATGTAAACGATAATTTTTCAAGGAAAACTGATGTGTAATAAAAAGCAACTATATGTTACATCTCCTTCATTAACTTACTGTAAGTACCATATAAATATGCTTTTTTTAATATAAGGCAAAAATGGGCAAGACAACAAGCCACATTTCTTCAGCAATTAGATGCTGCTTCTAGTCTTTGGTGTTCACTAAGCCCAACATCAGAATGTTAGGTGTAATGTAGAAAACAACTACTCTTCTGAATCCTTACAGTATATCATTATCACATACGTGTACATGCTCACAACATAACCAGGTGTATTTGGTCTATGGTTGAAGTTAAGAATTCACCAAGTGTAGGAAAGTGACTGTTCAGCAATTGTTGACAGAAACTAGTACATGTATGAACAAGAAGATTATTGCTATTGTATTTCAGGATTCAAAAAGTATAATTTAGTGTTGTCGTTTATATTAAATGCCAATTACTCCCTACATGTCCTGATTATATCTTTAAACTGTCTTTCTCATAATAATTCAAGACCCTTACAGTTCCGTCTTGCCCAGCATAGTGAGTGATGACTTTGTATCCTCCCGGATGTCTTTTGCTCCATTGTGTGATGTCGTACACCTGGTCATCAACCACCAGCCACTTCTCCTTTATCGTCTTCCCATCATGCTTCTTCACTTCGTCCCAGGTCACATCACCCACAAACCTTCGAGGTTTGTGTACGGCACCCTGTACCTCTCCATGCTGGTTTGCTCCCAGACCCATCTTTATACTGCGGTACAAAGAAGTAAAACACTTAAATACACTGTGCAAGCTAACCTTACATGCTTGGTGATTAATGAAATATGATATTGATATCACCAAGCCTTACTTGGCATGCATTAATTAGTCTGAAGAGTGAAGAGCCACTGGCTTCACCACTGCCTTTCAGATCTTCACCGGATGCCTATCTTTCGTTGAATCCATTAAATAAAATGCAAAGGAAAGACTTATTTTGATGCAGACACACGTCTTGGTATGGCACTTTAATATTTATGAACATTTTATGGGAACATGTATTGTATAGGGGAACATGTAATGTTTCTCTATATTATGCACTTGTCATTTGTAAGACGCACCTCTTGACCCCCGGGAATGGTGCGTCATTGTACCGATGTGAGTCGTACATTTTGACATTTGAGTCAAACATGACACACCATTTCATGAAAATGACTAGCCAATGACGCACATTTGAGAAACACTTCTGCTTGGAGAAAGTGACGGTCCCATTGACACACCAAATGACGCAACGTGGTAAAGTGACTTACTATGACGCACATAAGGGTCAGTATTGTGACGGACATTTTGCGGCCATGACGGTACTGTGCGTCGCGATTTTGGGGAACATGACGCAACCATGACGCACCATTCCCGGGGGTCAAGAGGTGCGTCTTACAAATGACAAGTGCATTAGGCTTTCCCATCTGCCCTTAACATATTTTACATATTTATTTTCGCATTCATGAAAATCATGCAAATAAACTTTAAAATAAAGATCATGGTAATGTACAAACCCAAAATTAATAAATGTTAGATAGGCCTGCAAAAAAAGTAGTGGGATATGGGGGACACTAATGATGTATTGACTGCTATAGAATGTGATGGGATAACCAAAAATTGAACTTTAATATTAATCCCCCTGGAAAAACTGATACCTTCCAAAAACCATTACAATGTAAACAAGAGAACATATTGATCAAGGCAACTACAATTGAACATGTATCTTCAAGTTCATTATAAAGTCATGAAAAGTTGTATCAGTTTGAAAACTAATTGATTCATAGCTTTTAGTAGGCCTACACGGAAGCCTAGATTTGTCCTACATATCTAATCTATTAAATGAGAAATTACACTGTGACTACATGTAGTATAAGTGAACTCAAAAAATCATTATTTGTATGAAAAGAAAATATCAAAACATCTTGGTACATGATGTAAAACAGTAAAATCCCTGAACTTGGGATGGGTAGTCTGCAATGGCAGGCAAGCCCTATACAAAGTCGCGACAACCAAATGCTGGTGATTGTACGTCACAGACAGATACAGAAGTCAGAAGTACATTCTCTAGTTTTCAGACCTACATGTACATTTAAATTAAATTTCAAGATATTTTCTCCAAATGTGTAAACTGAATAGTTTGAAACATGTATTATTAACATTTAGATACCGGTAAGCTTAAATTTGGTTATTTTAATATTTTGTTGTCTAAGCCTAAAACATTGGACACAGCTTTCATAGCAAGCCATTGTATTAATTTTTTAGTTTAATAAGAAATATATAAGGGTGCATTTTTATAAACTATCAAATCAATATCTCCGGGAGTAGCCATCTCATTGATCTCAAATATTACTGATTCACCGTTCAGGAATTGAAAGTTTGAAACACTCACACTTTTATTTAACAAGTAATTCTACTATGGTATAATCTACATAATTTCTGATTTTGTCCTGTCCTGTGCTATTAAATTACTATTTTCAATATTTTATTTCCCTAGATATCATCTATTCATAAAATTACTTTTAGATTTATATAAAATGAGGTAGAATTGCGACAAAGTCTGAGGCTATGTCTCATTTCCTTGTCTTGCCAATATCACTATCATGAGAGATTTATGTCAAGAGTCTAGCTAGTTACCACAGTAAGCTTTTTATGAAACGGTTGGCAAACGGTTTACTTAAGTTTAGGAAGATCAGACTCAGTCTCACTCTGACTCTCGAAGACATCTCCAAACTTACAAAGTTGGCAATAAAACTAAAACTAGTCTAGGCCTAGTCTAAAGTTAGTTTTGACTTATGAAAAATGAATTAAAACAAGGTTGAGTAGTTGACCGTCTTGTTGTAATGTTACTGTTAGTTTCAAGGAACAGATCGACGGGCCTCTGGCCTCGAGATCCACGTTAACATCAAGGCATTATCTAAGAGTAAGAGTAAGCTTGGTTGCGAAATCCTCCGCCCATTTCACCTGTTCACACCAACAACAATCACCAGAACACACACTGATCAGTGCTACCTGCATTGCATACAGTCTACGTGCCTGGCGCCCAGGGGCAACGTCCCCGCTGGAATGAGAAGGTCATTCACGCCGAAATAAAGTTTCTGAAATTACATCGTTTCGTAAAAATCAACCATACAAAATAAGTTGTCATTTTGGCCAGTCATGTAATGGTTACATTAAATCATAATAAAAGCGAAGACGGATTAAAACCAGGTAAATTACTCACTTTAAGTTCCAAAATGAAGCTGGAACAAGATGCAGCACGACACGGGAAGAGCAGCTGACAACTGAGAAACATCAACGTTTTATAAATATCCACCTGAAATATCGTACATGCGCAGGTCCGATACTCGTGCCGTTAACCTTTGCCCTAGCGAGCGTAACTAACGACCTCAAACTATTTATCAGCCTGCATCGTCAGTGTTATTTTAATGCATTTATTCAAGAACATGTAATATTTCCAACAGATGATGATGGTTTCATCAACTTAAATATAATATTGTTTTTGATTTAAGCTATAAAATTTTCATCTCAAGTTCCAGTATTTTCTGTAATCAAGTGTTTATTTAGAGGATGGGGTGACGTCGTGAACAGGGAAATCCCGTCAATATAAAATCAGGTGATCATTTGTAGCTATGAGGCGAGCACCGTACGATTTTCGGAGTCCGATATATCGTTTCGAGACAGCTGTATGCTATCGATATCAAATTGACATTACGCAAGTTCAAAATTTTAGAATGATACTAGTCTTTATTCCAGTTAAATCCTGTGCTGGCTGTGCTAAGACTTTTTTTTAAAGAGCCTCAAAATGACATATAAAGTCTTCAAAACATTCTAACGCTCCATTCACTGGTAATCATGCCTTGGGCATGTTTTGGAAACCACTAAACTTAGCCTTAGGCATGTGAAATCTTCAACTTTTAGTATCAAATTTATCATCAGGCTGAGCTGAGTTTGTTGTTCCATTCTACCCATTATTACAGGCCCAAGGCCGGAAATGGTCATTACAAAACAAAAATAACGTCAAATTAGTCTTCTCAAAAACGCAGTGTACGATAATGTATTTGGTTTATTGTTGTGTGTTTCGTTTTGTTTTTGTTTTGCGATTTTGTTTAAGTTTTTTTTTTGGGGGGGGGTGGGGGTGGGGCTGGGGTGGGGCTGGGGGTGGGGGAGGGGGGGTTTCCGGCTATGTTACGATCCGTTGTATACGATCCGCTATTTTGCCCCCGAGACCTTCAAGCTATAGCATAGACCCAACCCTGATTATCAGATAAGGCGTTATCTTAAGTGTCACACGCGGAAACTGGTACACACGACACGCCACATCATCTGTGTTGTGGTTCGATGTTGATAATATTTAAAAAAAAGATTAAATAGAAATGAGGACACATTTGAAAAACACACATGACAATAAACATATTCATTATGATTGACTCCAAGATACGAATTCCAACAACGGTCAAGCCGACTCATAATAATATACCGGATTTTATTCCATTCATGATCAATATTGCATGAAAATAACTAGTATCTAATCACAATTATAGTTTTTCCATCGTTATAAAATGTCTTCCGTGTCGTTTGTAAAGGATCAAGAGCATATTTTACATTGGTATAATATTATATTTTTAACGATAAGCATTGCCTTGCGTACTATAATTTATTTTGTTTGGGTTTACATTCCTTGCATTTCCATGGATATTGTGATGAAAGAAATGACCATTCGGCATTCACTTATTTAGGGAATTGTCTGACTTAGTTCTCTGTAGAGAAGTGATAAGAAGATCAGGAGAGCAGAGAGCAAGCCTCTATAGCTGAATAAACCGATGTGTGATGCCAGTCTATATGCGAGCAAGGAGTGTCTACAAAAATCTCTCTTGATGATACTTGTATGTTTTTGTGAATAGATATTCTTTTTGTATCCTCGATATTTGTAAACACATACATTTCAGTTTTTTAGCTGCAGCATGTGCATCACTACACTGTAAAAAAGAATTTGTTCATTGGTAATTTTTACGTATTTTTTCCATGTAGAATTTACTTGAAAACATTAGTTTTGCCACTTACGCAATAAATTTAAGTCTTGCTAACTCAAACTTTCAATTTAGTAGAACATACGTGGAATATTTAAGTAAAATCAAATACATAAGAATTTTAAGTAATTTCAGCTTGTATTAATTTAGTAATTTTAACTCAAAATCAGAAATTATACGTATTACTCAAACAATTTATGTTGATTATTCTTATCTTTTTAAAGTAAGGACCGATGCAGAGCGTAATAGAAATATTTACATAATATATGAATATTCATTAAGACCAAATTAAACTCTTTTTTAAATAAAACAATTCTTTTTATGTGGTTGAATGAAAATTTAAGGACTTTAAAACATTTACTAATTCATTTAACATGGCTAAGCAAAGACAAGACAATTTGTAATTGTTACCCAGTTCAAAACAAATCAAAACTTGATATTTCAGGAAATTGTCAACCAATTTTCCTTTTAAGATGCTACGATCAAGTAATTTGGAGCCTTTCAATATGTGTCGAATTGAAGCGTATGTAATAGTTTGTGATGGTGGTAGATATATATATATACGGTTAAATCTTAAATAGAAGTAGTGTTAGTGATTAGTGATTAATCTTAAATAGAAGTAGTGAATGATTAGTGGATGTTACTTGTTAGATTAGATGGGTACCAAATCGTGCAATATGTAATCCTATCATAGCTTTTTTTTAATTATCTAAAATGATTACAATACTTAAATTTTTTACGTTAATGTAACTCGATTTAACTGAGTAAAAATGTATTCAGCAAAATAAGTAAATACTACTTAAGATGCCGTAGGTAATATTTACTTAATAAAAATAAGGCAATTCTTTTCCTCAATTTTATTGAGTTATTTCGACTATTATTTTTTTACAGTGTATATTCTATTTTTTTCGAAATAAACCTTGAATTGAATAAGGGCGTCGTTTCTGTAGGTGGTGGGTATGTAGTAGGGTTGCCCACCCCAATGATCTAGAAGTGATAATAGTTAGCTGTGTATCATGATGCGAAGCATCTTGAAAATAATCAATGACCCTCTCACTGTAGTATCTGTACATCAAGGCTTGACCTATATGATATTTCAATATCTGGCACGATATTGAATAAATCAATAATATCTCCGGTCGCAACCTTTTCCCACATTCCTTAGTTTTTATGTTTCATCTTATATCAAAAGTTGTATGGTAAGGGTTTTTGGTTTGGGAAGCATTTGCACAAGCTTTGCTTTTTATTTATAGGCTCCTCACATTTTACATTGTATTAATGTATTTGTTGCCTGTCGAATCTACACTTGTCTCAAATTAACTTATTAACTTTACATTATATACTTCATTCGTGTTGTTTTAACCGTATTATTTTGTTACTCTTCAGTTTGTATGAATCTGAATGGGTGTTCTAAAAATGAAAATGTGGAAGAAAATTGAATATATATACTTAAAAATTCAACCTACCTCTTTGGGCACTATAACGATTGGACTCATCTATAGATAAACAATAATTAGATAGATTAGATAAGCAAAATGGAAAGGGGAACGATGATGACCTCTATTAGATGAGGTGGGGCTATTGCTCATTCTCATCATTATCACATCAACAACATGTAATCAAGCAATGACATAATAAGAGAACTAAATTTCAAACTTTGCCACTTTCCCGACAGTTATACTTTCTAGCAAAGTTTTACATTGATTTCTTGTCACGACCCGGGGACGCTATGAGCGAGGAATCAGACCGTATGTGCCAGATTTCCACCTTTTTTTCAATCAGTTTGTCTGATTTTTCTCCTCCTATAAAAAAAAAGGGGGGGTTGGACCCGAATCGCCCCTCAAAATCATTCTTGACTTTGTTTCCGGGTTATTATTAATTATTCAGGAAACGCCCGGGCGCACCCCCCACTCACTCACCAGGATCGCTGTCATGTTAATGGTGATCATGGTGATGTAGGTTTGTATTACACATTTCAGACGCTTTTATGGGAGACATCCATCGTCTTACTTCCATCGTTGGTTTCGTTCTTGTTTGAAATTGGCACCTCGACCAAGTGGTGTAATGAGTGCCAGCTGCCGGTTGAAAGAAGTCCAACGTCACGATTGGTCTTCGTAACGTGGTCAAGGGAATTAGTAACGGATCAATATTTTTAAAGATAGTTAAAAATCCTCTAGGGAATAGTGATATAGTAAATTATACATTTTTTTAAAGAATATTTAAGAATAAATGGGATTTTTAAAATGAAGAATTTTTCTTTTAGCACGATTCTCTATTATGTACGTGTATATAATTTGTTTAGCGATTTATTAGATTTATCTTTAAAGTTAGATTCATCTTTAAATTTGTTTTTAGCTGTCATTTGGTCAGTTATATACGTCAGTGTGGTTTGTAAAGTTCCACATAATTATTTTGTGCAATCTAATACGAAGTGGCGTACATCCGAGTCATCATCACTTTTCAAGAATGTTTTGTTTGTTTGGTTTGGTTGCGTTTATTTCTTCTTCTTCTTGTTTGAAGCATTAATTTTTTTGTATTATCTCGTTAGGGGCCCAGACCCATGTGGCACGACACTCTTTCTCTATATGCACATGGCGATCGAACAAAAAAAGCTTTATTCTCACAATTATTTTGTTTGCTGATTTAATTAAGAAAGTTGTAGGTAGAAATGATGATACACAATCATGCAAACTCAAAATAAAATTAATTTGTATGTATTGATCTTGAAAATGTGCCCAGAAAAGGCGAACACAAATTAAAGTGATAAATAGTGATCTAATTTGTGAAATCTAATCTTAAATTTGTCTGTATTTCCTTCTCTCGTTTTCTTTGCCACTGTTGAAAGTCTGCCATCAACCAGATGACGTCACAATGATTCTTGGGATTCTAATATCACATGGTTTGGTTCTATCGTTCATCTTACGTGTATGGATGGATACAGTCTGAAAGGCAATGGAACGCTGCAATGTGTTCTAGGAGGATCACAGTTCCATCTGCTTTGGAACGATTCTATACCAACATGTGAAGAGGTTACAGGTAATACAAACAATTAAATCGTGCTTCGTAATAAAATTTAGCATATTCTAAGTTTTACAAGAAGAAAAGTACATTTCATGTGCTGTAGTCAATGTCAGTGATGGTATATGATTGAAAGACTCTAATAGCGGCTTGATGAGCACACCACAATATGATATATTCGTATCTAATATGCGATACTTGGCTTATAGGCTATAGTCTTTATAATAATCATACAAATATTCCTTTTTATGTTTCGTGTAATCACCCATTGTTCATATAAAGTGGCCATATTATGATAATGGTTATGAAGCAAAATATCAAATTCTTTAGTTCAATATCATCGGGCTTAAAAGAGCAATCAGTTTCATTTTTTATCCCTTTTTTTTCGACTCATTGCTTTTTGAAGGTCCAGAAAAGTGACGTTTGTCCTCGTATCTTCAAAATGTTGTGTACAGTTGAAGAAAATACAAATTGCTTATCTACGCATGTGCAATCTAGAATTCTAAAGAAAAGTGTGGGATTACAATTCTGAAAAGAAAATCTTCTGACAACCAAGCAATAAGAAAGGTTCTCTTTTGGGGGGAGAGGGGTCAAAAATGTCATAACCTTACCTTAAGGTGTGCCATCTGAATTCCTCAAGGGGCACAGACTCTTTACTTGCAACTAATGCAGTGTTTCAGAATTAATTTAAAAGTCCAGAAGGGCAGTATATATACTTGATTTGAAGGAGTGTGTAATATATTTATATTGATTCACTTCTTATTATCACAGTGACAGACAAACCGACAGTCGTCACGGATCAATTCGAAGGTAACATTTTGAATCTATAGTGTAGCCATTTTATGTTAACAATCTAAATAAGTTCATCATGTGGGCCTACAGCAATGGGGGCCACACACTAAGTAATATATATATGCGTTTGTAATATGGCGTTTATTAACAATGCCTCTTCTATCATAATCAACTACTGTATCACATAAGCAGTGTTTACTTGTAACTCCTGTCATTCCATTCATTCACTTCATTTGTTTATTTTCATTTCTTGATACTTTACCAAGTTACATGAATTTAAAGCATTATATTAATATCTGTTTTCCTATGAGAAGCATTCTTTTCATATATTAGAGTAAATAGTAAATATCCATAATAAGTGCATTCAAGACACAGCCATGATTCCAAAAATACACACTTCGGAACGTTTTAAAAGCAATAGTACTTTATTTACTCTTCAGTTTATTTTTGTTTGTGATTTTTCCCCCCCCCCCTTTTTTTCGGACAATTACGGAAGGCATCATGAAAATAATATCCATCTGGTGTGTTTGAGTGCGTAATTTAGAAAGCGGAATAACAATTAGCGAGAGCGCATTCAACTACTTTAAAGTTAAACAAAAGGGCGGTATACATGATTTGACGAAGGGGTGTGCAAATATTTACATTGATTTACTTCTTATTATTACAGTGACAGACAAACCGACTGTCGTCACGGACCAATTCGAAGGTAATATTTTAAATCTGTAGTGAGATCTAATTAAGTCCATCTTGTGGGCCTCCTGCAGTGGGGATCACACCATTAGTTTATGGCTATGTGGGTTTGTAAATCGGCGTTTCGTTCAAGACGCCTCTCCCAGCACAATAAGCTATTACATAAGCATTTTTATTTTATTTTAACCACTTCCATTTCATTCATTCACTTCATTCGTTTATTTTCATTTCTGACACTTTAAAAACATAATTATAAAGGACTATATTAAAAAAAAAAATTCCAAATTTGATTTGTAGTATTGTTTCTTTGAATGTAACCATGTATACGTAATAACTCCTCTGATGAGGCAAAGAAAAGAAAAATGAATATTTTTTCCAACTTGAAGTATTTTTTTCTCATAAGTTTGAGTAAATATTGCATACATATAATAGGTACATTCATGACACAGCCATGATGCAACACTTACAACCTTCAGTACATTTTTTAAACAGTAGTACATTCTTTATTCTTCAGTTGATTTTGCCTGTGATTTCTTTATATTTTTATTGTTTGTGGACAGCGGAAGGCATCATGAGAATAATATCCATCATCAGTGTGTGTGTGCGTGTATGGATGAGTATAGAAAACTGAACAAAAATAAATGAGAGGGCAGTAAACCAGTTAAAACGGAAATAATCTAACAGTTAATGGTAATTTATCATAAACTTTAGAAAAAAGAATTGACTTGCAGACATCCGGTAGCTCTTAGCATAAAACTTTTATATTTTCTTTCATAGTTATAGTGATCAAGATATCATGCACATAAGCATAGCTTGTACTTTAGATGGTTTGATCAGAATTGGGGTGCCATGTACATGTTGTGAATTACCATTATCCATAACAGTATAAGTACTTCATTAGTAACTCACTTTGTGTCAAATAATGTTAATCATATCACAGCTAAGTAAGTTCAAATCAACATATTTTATCAAACTGAATTTTAAGAATTGTATAAAACCTCTGACGCTAAATTCACAAAGCTTTCATCGCCTTGCGTTTATTTCCTGTTTATCAACCATGGGCTTAATGCATGGCCTTCTCCCTTGATTCTTATAGTGAAAGTGAAAATAAGAGATGGATACTCAAGTATCTATCTGTCTTTGTAAAGATTATAAGTAGAAAGAAAACCTTTTTATACATCGTGAATAAGCAAGGATATGCATTTCAAAACCGAATAATTCTGAAGACCTCTTCGTGTTTTATTCACGTCGTTTTGATTACATGAGATCCTCTCAATGTCAATGAAATATAATTGTTGATTAATGAAGAGCAGTGGTTTCTCATACGACTAATAGTGCTGGTAGTGAAGCAACAAAATACAAATGGAACCTATATGTCCGATGATTAATTATGATAGTGATACTGATAGAGAAGATAATGTTAAAGGTAGTAAAAATCGTGATAATGATGATCATAGTCATTATTATGATCATGATAACGATAATGATGATGATAATCAAGAAAATGATAATAACAATGAAAATGATAAGTATAACGATAATGATAATGATAATGATAATGAAAAAGATAATGATGATGATGATAACATTGATATTACAATATACTATAACGATAAAAACAGTTAAATATCTATTTTAGTGTAGCACCATAATCAAAGCACTTAACAGTGTACCCCCACCCCCGTCAGTGAATTCAAGACAGTGCACACTCTCTATTCCATCTGGGAGCCTTATTTTCCGCCATTTTATGGACAAGATCATGCCGAACCAACTATATAAAATGACATTCACATCCTTCACCGAGTATCCACTTAGATCTTGGTGGAGAAAAACAAAGTAAATAAAATGCCTTCCTCATGGACTAAAAGGACATTACTATATTGAAGAGACATTGTAATCATCAAAGTACATGCTATATCATCGGAAACTACAGTGTATAATTTAATTTCGCATAATGAAGCCTGCCTATTATTATAGAAATACAACTAACTTCAAAAAGAAAAAGACGAAGAAAGATTTTTCCCCCTTTTCTCCCAACAAATCATTTCTATTATCTCTTTTTTGGTACTATTTTAGGATAACATTCTGTCTACGTGTTAGTTAGTTTGAAATCATTCAAAATGTGTATCATTATCTCTGTTAGAAACATGTGTGAAAACATATTGCATTCCTAACTGGTAGGGAAAGAAGGTCTAAAATGTTTTACACCACAATTTACTTTATGGTGTAAAATTACATTGGACTGAGTTACATGGAAGTAAAGTAAACCATATACACACAATGGGATGTGATACCAAACTTTATATGATGCGTGCAATTTTCACAAACAACTTGAAAATCTATTATTCATTCAGTTTCACTTTCTGATTAGTTGGTTAATTAATATGCATGTTGATAATAATTTATCGGCATAACTGAGCGTAATGTGAATCTGATGGGTCATATAAAACACCCTTTACTACAATGAAATGAGAATATAATTAATATTTAAAGATTATTGCCTTTTAGAATAAACCGCTAAAATATACACTTTCGTAAAGATATAATTATTAATGCCAGGTGATTAAATAGTTTCGTATGTTATTTAGTTTCTAGGTCTTTGTAGTTGTTTTGAACGAATAATAAAACTATGTGTGTAAGGAGTGCATGGTAAGCCGCTATAGTCAAAACCGTCTTATGATAAAAGGCTTCCTTGTAAAATGGTTTGTTAGAACTTAGAAAGAATGCCCCCCCCCCCCTTCCGCCTTAAAAAGGGGGGTATTTTGTAAGGATACGCATGCAATTAATCGAGAGGATATATAGCTTTAGAGTCTTTAGGATCAACCGTGTCTATTGAGGAACATTAAATATGTTGAATATAAATATGTTTTGTTCTTGCTGCCGTTTGCACACCATCAAAGAAAGTCATTCTCTTCTTAAATTGGGAATACATTCCAGTAAACAGGAAGCACACATGAACGAAGGCCGATGAGACCGAAATCCACTGTTCGTTTTTCACAGTGTTTCGGTCTCGTAGAACTGACATTGTGAATCCTTAAAAAGAGTGTAAAGGTCGAGAACCTTCACAGTCATTCCCATAGATCTTCATTCGATTCGGCTGCAGCCTGGAAATGGACTGTTTTGACTCCACTCATTGTCTTTTCTTCGTTTTGTTCATATTAACCATCCCTTCAATATATATTTGAATGATCAAAATGGACAAACCATAAATTATTGCAAGTTGTGTTCTTCTTTGATGATGTTAACGTTTTATATCTCATCAAGGAAAGTATGCCTGAAGAAAAATATTTGCAATGGATGATGGGGGTTGAAAAAGAAAGACGTAACTCTTTGTCACAATCTCTTTCACAGTTTTCGACATAACGTCATCAGTACATGTGGGAATGGCATCCACGCCCACCAAAGGTAAATAAATTGTGTTAAATGTTCACCTTGTATTGTAAAGAACTTCCTCTCTAATGAAGGTAAATTCACTCCTGCGGAAAACCATTGACATATTCCAAGATACCCCATGTGTTGTGATGGCATCTCCAAGCTCAAAGTTTTCTCCCCTGAAGTTGTTGTTATGGCAAGGTAACAGGTTATAAGGTTCAAACTTGTAAATAATCAGATCCCGAATGTTAAAAGATCCAAGCCCCCTCAATAGCTTGAATCTTTGATTGGAAACAGTGAATCGTTAAACACGAGTGGTATAAAGTTACGGCTACATGATGTGAGGAGACAATCTAGCAACTGGCCTGACTGAATCCCAATATTGAACTGGTTCGGTCTCTTAAGTAATCTACATTTTCGAGTTCACTTACACTTATTCTTCAGTCAGGAAGATTTAACATTCAAAAATATTTATAACCTTAAACAGTTGATTGAAAACACCTAGACCCACAATCATGACTATGTCGAGAAATGTATTTTATGACCAGGCGGGTTTGATCCGTTAGCTCAATCTCAAGTATTTTGTTCATACACCGAGTAAACAACATTTGATCAAAGTAATGTTAACGTCCATAAATCATAACATTTAATTTTGAAATTTGAATCTTATATCATGTATTCGCCACTTTTTCGCATTGCCAAGTTGAATTCAACAATGTTTCGGAATATACTCAAGGAAAGTCATTTTCTTTCTTATATCTTCCGGTTCATTATAAGTTCCTCCATATAGCAAGGAGTGCGTGCCACCTACCACACAAACTCTGGTCTTTATGGGCACCACTGGTGGACTGGCAGTTCTTCTCCTTTTCATAGCATCCTGCTGGATAGTGTCTCGGATTCGGAGGCATCTTTCTACTAAACATGTGGCTAAAAAAGAGGTAATGAAGACTCTCCGACACACGAGTGTGTTAGCACTGTGGTATATTGGTGAAAGATCATGAATGGGTTCGATCCTGCATCGGTGCTTAATCCATGGACGAGGTGTATAGCCCACATTTTGTCCCTTCTATAAACATGTATAAAATGCATACTTGGCAATGATGGGGGTAATATAGTAATTGCAGGGCCCGCAGGAGAAGCAGTATTGATACTTATGTGGTTACCATGGATAAATAAGACCAACTCATTATTATTTATTTTATTAATCGATACCTCCTCTACCACCAATTCCTCTTTTTTACGCCCTTAAGCTATTTTTGTAAAGGAAATTGATAATGCAGTTTCCGTTATTTCCTTTGAAACATGGGAACATTCTTTCCTGTTTAAAAAAAATAATTGCATGTTTATAACTGATTCGCACCTGACCTGAGTTTTTATAGAATTATTATCCTCTCAGTAACCTTTCATTTAGGTTTTTTATACTTTCGCATTAGACATTATTGTAGCCACACATTGCTTGGTGATAAATTTTATTTGATTTATTGATATGTTTTATTTTTGTTTCAAGATAAGCATGTACTTGGTGATTATCGATCCAATAATTAAGATAAAGCAATGTAATAAATGTGTATATCAGATAAAAATGTAAATATTGATCAAACGATAATAACGGACGATTGGTGACTTGAATGTATACATTGAAATGGTGTCACCTAAAGTGTCTTTGGGGACGAATATCGCAGAATTAACAACTATTGTTTACGTTATAGTTATGGGTTTAACTTGCGCCTCCATTCTGTTCTAGGTGACTCACACCTACCTCGACATGACTAGATCTCTTCAAAGAGGTGACACACAAAACCAGGGGACAGCACTGAATGCAACTCTCTCCCGACCCCTCCCAGGAACTCAGTCACGAGATGAAGAAGATAAAGAAACCAAGCATTTGAAACCTACTGTGGTATACTATGAAAGCATTCCATCGAACAAACTTAATGTGAATTACGAAAGCGCCACAGACACCGTACCAGCGGACAAGCTGGATGGTCACTACGAGAGCGCCACCGATACTGTTCTTTCAGATCTTCCTGAAGGCACGTATGTAAATGCAGAGGATGAGGACCATTTAGAAGATGTGGAACAGGATGACTTTGGTTATATTCTTCCAAGCACTCGACCAATTCTGACAGTACCAAGCAACGTGTTACCAAGTCAAGTGGGGCAGTCGGGCGGTCAGTTTCGACCACATCTTACCTATGATGAAGACGGTTATCTAGACCCTCGCTCATGAGATGTAATTCTATCAGCCTTTCGGTTCCGAAAGGAACCACACTCGATTGTCCTGTTATGAATTAGGTATGTGTGTCCCGATATAATTATCTGTGATTATACTGCAATGAATAGAAATGGGAAAAATCATCCTTATAAATTAGTTTCAAGATATTTTACAAAGCCTTTTTTCTTTTTAATGTCACTGATTTCCGGAGACATCGATGTATGCACGTTCGCCTAGGATCTTCAGATTGTAATAATGGAAGGACATCGTAAAGATTCTGTTATTTTTCAAGCCAATTTGAAATACTCACTGTGAAGTTTCATGTCAAGACTGGTTTGGAAATTGGAATATATTATCGTGAAATGCTATATATACCTGATAGTCTGATACAGTTAAGGCCAGCACAAATTCAATGTAAACGAAATAGGGAAAGTTGCTGAGAAATGCAGACCTTACGATTTGAGAACTGTGATGACTTTAGAGGTTGACAACGTAATTCCCAGTAATTTTCTTCCAGACTCAAATATTTGGTGGCAATTTAGTTGGATTCGGTTAAACTTTATTTGTAGTCGTTATTACAAGATAATCTATTTTTAATAAAGGAAGAAAGCGATACGTATTATCTTCTATAATGATTCACAATCGTAAGTATGCTATAAATATATAAAATTACTGCGACCAAATAATTTAGGGTATGAAATTAATTAGAAGATAGTGCGCATCACATTCAAAATCTGTAAATAGACACATTTAAATTCAACTATCCACATAGTACAATGATTAATCACGATGAATGTACTCGTGCGTCGGCAAAAAATATAAGCCAAGAGTTGCTTGATTTAAAAGGATGCTCCTTATTTCATGATAAAGAAGATTAACTATCAGATTGCAAAGAGAAAAGGTAAACTCTCTTTCCATAATAACAAAATGAGATTGTGCTCCAACACTTTTTGATAAGTTTACTGTAAGCTAACATTGTTGACTTCTTCCTTATACCACCAAAGCATAATTATGCTCAAGCTAATTATAAATGTTTGTAAATTTGTGTATAAGTTATGTAAACGTTTTATTGTATCATTTCATGAAAGATGCTTTTGTGAACCGGAAGGTACTAATAGCCCTGGGCACTCGCACCCACACCCGCTATGGCGATCGTGCCCTTTCTATTTGTGCCAAACTTCACCATGAAATACGCGAGTCCCGAATGTTAGAAACCTTCAAGAGTAAGCTTAAAACTTATCTGTTCAATATGTAATGTAATCATACTTCGTTTTTTAATGTATAAAGCGCTATGTAAATATTAATTATTATCATCATAATTGTTATTAGGAATTTGTGATTAGAATTATGTATCATGTATAATATAAGTTAACGTTACTTTGTATTTTTGTTAAGGGGGACAGTCTGGTTTTTTAAAAAAATCTCACTTTTTGTTTTTAGTATTTAAGTGTTATTTTGATATTATGCTCTTCAACATTCAATCGCTGTTTTCATGATATTTTTAGTATTTTATTGTATTTTAGGGCAAAAAAAAATATCAGGTAAGCCAATAATCAGACCAGAAATGGACAACTTTGATCCAAAATTATTTTAAAAAACAAATGTTGCAATGGACCTCTGGATGTTACTGACAGTGTACTTGCTGCCATCTATTGGCCTAGTAGGGCCAGGGCATTTATGTACATTGCTAAGATAGCTGCCTCCTTGGTAGTCCAGAATCTGGCCTATTTAATTTTGATCTCCACCACACCAACGCTACCTCTCCCTACTTACTTGATACCAGCCGATGATGGCGTGATCATTAAAGTAGGACACCCGGTGGCGGCGAGCTGGTGAGCATAATTATGAGTTTGTTGATAACTGACGCCATATTCGACGGCTTGAATCAAGTGTAAGGAAATTATAAAGGACCGTGCAGATTCTGGACTACTTCCATGGAGGCACTCGAGTGCAACTGAACTTGCGATTGCAGGTCAATTTATCCCATTTTGAGTCGAATATATGGTTGGAAACTGTGTTTGAAGTACCTTCATAATATGCTAATTATCTCTAAATTAGAAAGTTTTGACAAAAATTGCTATAACTTGAAAAATATTCATCAGAATTACTTCAAAATTGGCAGTTAATTTGTTTTTATACAACAAACAATCCTATGATGGGTTTTGCACATACATACCTCACAAGCAAAATTATGTCCAAAAATCATTCTAATTTCTTTTTTTTTTTTTTTGAAATATTATAATTTTATATAAATTATGATAATAATACGAACGGTGTCATAGGATTGTTGTGCATACCAAGTTATATCAAAATCACATAAAGGTGCCTTGATATTGTAAATGCAATTACAGTAGTAGTACAAAGAACAAGCACTAAAATATTTATTGAGAAATTTGCTTATAATTTGCATATGCCATGGGATAACTAAATTTCTCAAAAAGAATTAGATTCTCCATTGTCTCAGCTTTCCAGAAATATATGGTTTATAGGCCTTTACTTAATCAAGTAATAATTTATTTAGAATTTTTTCTTGCATTTCACTGTACTTTACCAGACTTGCACTTAGAAACATTGTATTAAGCGCTTTATAAATGTAATATATTACTTTTATTATAAAAAGATCATCGAAATATTTTTTCTTTAAATCAAATATCGCAAGTACTAATCTGTGGAGCAAAGAAGGCAATTAATATCTCTAGCCATGTATATATCTATAATAATTAAAAAGAAGTATCATTCGTGTATTATACATAGTTCTGCATCAATTGTGATTAAGAAATTCGTTCACTCTATTTTAATGTATTATTTGGCATGCAGTAGGTTATGGTTTCCACACTTTCTGGATATCATCTAGATAAACTTCTGGTTATGAGTAGTACAACTCTGTTTAAATTTGTATGAAGCACTTGTCATGAAGATGTCGAACGAGTAGTCATTCGTCATTTAAGAAAATGTGACATGAATTACATGAAAGCTATTTGAAATCGTTGGTAAGTAAACCTAATGATTATCTAACAAGTAGAAACAGAAATGTCTGCATGCGTATACAATTTGCTTGTTGTTACGACGCTCCTAGAGCTTTACATTTTATTCACGAAGGCATATATTATATATATAATCCAAAAAGATGTGAAAATGATGGAAAGGATCCTTGCCGAAAATTAGCAGCAATGACATCTGCTATCCATTAAACTATTGTAAAGGACACGCGATTGATTGGATTGCGTGAAATCATACAAATTATATTTAAGTAATTTGAATAATTGTATTACAAAACGATAATTTTTTTGTCGTTTAACCATTTTAATCAATTTGTCTATGTTACTCATCAACCACCGCTATTCATATAATGAATACAAAGAATGAAATTCACCCATCCAATTATAAGTCAGTTATTTGAAATTTGTACAATGAATAAATAAATTCTATCACCAAATCGTGTCATCTGTTTCCTTGTGCTAATAATATTGACTTCTGTTATTTATATATACTAAATATAGGTTATAAATATGAATTAATTAATATAAAGTAGCAATCTTCCTCGGTTAAATGCACTTACTTTCATTAAGCATTGAGAAATGTGCTTTTCCATTAAACTATCTGCTCGATATTTTTAAATGAAAAAGATGTCGAATTGTATGTAGAGTGTATATTGCCAGTGCAAAGAAAATTAAAAGAAACGGAAGGAAAGGAAAGGAAATGGCAATTCACTGAAATTAAATACAAATGAGCTTTGGAAATTCTCAATGGTACATGTTTATCATGTAGATGCAGACTTTTCAAGGAGGATTAATACCAAGCAAAAAAACCTGCGTATTCAAATTTACGCACCCCCAAAAAAATTAGAGATATAATTGAGAACTAGCATTGATTGCAGGGGTTTCAATATCACTTCCGTTCAAAGCCACCGAAATATAGGAGAACAAATGTTGTGGCTCTCTGCGAATTTCAGCAACACAAGTGACAGCTATACATTCTGTATATGCCATGATGTTAAAACTTGACATGTACGAAAATAAAAGATAACTAATTTGATAGCTGCAGGATGGAAAAGGAAGGAAAACAAAACAAAATATTTTTATAATAAAATCATTATATAGACCTACCTACTTTGTAGGTAATCTAAATCAACCGAAGGAAGTAGACGGTAGATCCTAGAAAGTTAATTATATGAATTTTCCTAATCACTTAATGATATTCATATTGCGCATATTTGATTGAATTGACGATATGTGCGTTCAAATTATTTTCAAATCACTCAGGTTTCTCATTCTAGTCATATGGATGTTCACTTTTATCAACATAATATCAATATCAGGGATATGCAAATCATTGATAAATACGTGAGTATCGTGAGTATCGGAACTTTTTACACGGAACCCAAAAATATCAAAAGTCTAACAATGGGATTCATACATCTCCTGTAACATAAGCATATGCATTAATTATTTGGTTTGTGATAAGCAATTTATTATATGAAGATTATGATAAATTGAATATTTTTGTCAATACTAGTCGTTACAACACCTTGGGCCACTTAGACTTAAATGGCAAAATTGTATCGAACATACTTTTCAACGCATTTACTGGACATACCGCATAGATTAAACAACTATATTTCACCTACTCCATTTCATCGCTTTTGAATGACTCTTTAGGATAAGATATTCTTAAACAAAAAAGACCGAACGGGGTTCAATTTACATCTTGGAAGAATTCCTCCATTTCATATGTTTTGAATGTATGCAAACTTTGTTCGATTTTCTCCCTATAGGCTCCCTATGTGTAATCTTTAATTTGAACAGGGCCTCTCAGTTTTGTAGTCCTGAGAGAGTTTCCCGGTGTACATAAAACGAATAAAATAAATCTAAAACTAAAATCTTGAGAAATGTTAGACCATTTGAATTCTAGATAAAGCCATGGTCACAACCGCCCATGCATGTCTCTCGCCTACGATGAATTTCGTTGAAAATCCTTGCGTCTGACATGCGGGGATATGGACGTGTTTTTAAGGGCAAGCATAACACGTAAGCGCTTGCACGAGGTTTTTCGACATGTCCAATAATATCTGCGTGTGGCTATGCACGTAACACATGCAGTCATTAGGGACTTTTAGATTTGCTTGGACTGATACGTGTAACGTCCATTCAAGGCAGTGCATTAAAAGGACGTCGATCGTAGCAACCCCCATTGTCTTCGTGCGAATCTAAAAGTCCACATTATTCTTCTTTGTAGACTTTGCAAGACTTTTTGCGAGCATTGCACTGGCTACTTGCGGTGGCCTATATGGAGCCGTAATACTGCAGTTGCAAGGCACCTGCGCAGGGGTTGCACGTTCAAGTCAAGGAGTCATGCAGGTAAAGGTGGGAAATATATTTTTGAGGAGGGTGAAAGGCGCCAACTAGAGATCGTAAGAAGGACGTGCGGATTGCAGGAGTTGGCTTACGACCCAACTGCAACTCGCATGTACAAAATGAGCTTGGTGGGTTCAGCAGTAGGTATGTCCCATATAGCTGTTTAATTTTCATGCTTTATATTGAATGTCTCGCTTCATTAATATGCTTGGTATCAGGATAACTGACAGAGGAGGGTTCGACGAGCAGACGCTCAGGCCGACAGAGCCAACTCGCCTCCTACACCTGTTATTTGTTCGTCATCGAGTGAACGTTGTCGACATCGAGCTAAGCATAGTGGAGCAATACTCAGGAAAGCGTTGATGATGTTTAAGCCCGCTATGACACCAAACGAGATATCGTATGATTCAGTTAGGTCATACAACCCACCTGTAAGACATGATACAAGAGTCGAATATAAATGTACGACAATACAGTTTACAAAGTTTGCAAAAGTTATATTGTCCGTCCATCCTCACTTTTTCACTTTCTCTAAGTTACAAAAAAAAAGGGAATTATCAGTTTCCTAGGCCTTAATTTGTATTTTGTTTTTGACGAGTTGCCTATCTTGCACATTGTTATTGCTCACAATAATGACATCTCCTCGAGAGCCTTCTGACACTTATTCTTAGGGTTAAAAAGAGTTGCATTTTGCTGGACATACCATCAAATTACCTACATTTTGGCACAAAGATAATATAATATTATGCGTTTATATACATCGACATTGTCTCTAAGCTCTTTACATATATGTCACCAAGGCTTTCCTGCACACAATGTATGTACACTTTCCACTCCCTGGAGAGCATTCCAGTCAAGCCCCATTTTTACAGACACTCACTATTCTAAGCAAACTACAATGAAATTCGCATCCACGGGGTGCCCATTTAACACCTGGGTGGAGAGTGGCAAACATAGATTATGGACTTGCCAGAAGACGTTAGTGCCGGGCTGCGATTTGAACCCCGTATATGTGATCTACAGTCTGGTAGCTTATCTACTTGACCACAGCACCTCTACTAAGAAGAGGGTATCCTAAGATGTCGATCATAAAACATGGTATTACCAAAGTATCATATATTTCATGTCAGAGCATAATATTATACAATTTAACCACAATGATTTTGAACTTACCAAATATTGCTCCTGCCACTGGACCGCTTAAACCACGCCCGATGAAGTAGATAGACATTCCTGTCTTATAATAACCTTCACCGACGGTTCCCAGCACCAACTGGAATTGAAGCGCCCATAAACAGACCATAGAAAGCAGATAGGACCATCAAAATCTCGAAGGTATGCGCAACAAAGTTGGTCCAGAAGGCGGCCGCAGTGAGGAGGAAAATGAGAGAGTACCAGAGTTCAAACTTTATGCACTTTCTGGACCAGAGGAAGCCAATTCCAAGACGACCGATGAAGTTGAAAGCGCCTCCTACGGTCGATATTTGGACAGCTTCCTGGAGAGAAAGACCCTTTGCAAGGGCATTGGGCACTATGTATAATAGCCAACCGGTGTGGGAGAGACCGAAAACGAAAGAAATGATACAGACAACGACCATAAAGGGGTGGTCTTTGAAGATTGTTAAGCCAAAGAATCGTGTAGCATTTCTGAGAGCTTTTAACAAAAAGCCCACAGTGGCTCTGTCGTCATCTTGGCTTACCTCGGTCCTACTAATTTTTTGTTCCCTTTCAGACCTCGGTAAATTATCCAAAGTTGACAAAATTTCGCCATTAAGCATTTCCTTACTTTCTCCAATTTTCCTCACTTCAGCGTCCTTGTCAATGTCCTCATTATGAGATGTGTCTGCTATATGGCCACACTCGGTGATGCAAATTTCTACTTCCCTCTCAGACCTCGATAAAACATCCAAAGTTGATGAACTTTCGCCGTCTTGCATTTCCTCATTGTTTCCACTTTCCCTTACACAAGATGGGGACTGATTGTTCTCGTCAATGTCCTCTGAAGAATCAGTCTTATTCACTGGTTCAAGGAGGGCGCCTATCGCAACAAGGTGAGTGTTTAATCCACCAAGAATTAAAAGAGAACCCCTCCAACCGTACTGAACAAGAAGTTGTCCAAACAGCCAAGGCATCACTATAACTCCTACGCTTCCTCCAGATACCAGAGTGCTAGTGGCAATCATTATCTGGTTAGGAAAGTAATCTTTTGGGCAGGTGTTTGTTGGTAGCAAGATAAGAACGTTTCCACTCCCTGCCAAAAAAAGTAATACGAAGAAGAAAAAATAGGAAAAAACCGAGTCAAGATTTCACCAACAAATACGATTGACGACAATTCGGCTAGTATTTTTAATTCGGTAAATAATTTCAAAAGATTTAATCATCAGAGCAACTTCGATACTTTGTGAAGGCCTGTTTATAGTAGGTCTAAAGAGTGCAAAGACATTTCCCAAAATGCATGATTAAACACCAATTATAGAATCGTTATCGTATTTGGTTGAAACTAGTCAAATGTTATAAACATGAATGAATAAATGAAAGTATCGATAAATATATAGCTTTCCCATTTGAAATTGTCCATGTAAGCTGCGTCAACGGGAAAACTGTGTCCTGAACTATACAGTTGTCTTTCCGCATTATGCCCTAAATGGTGCAAGAAATGAAAAGCGCATTGTAAAAGTTAGCTATCACAAATATTAACTTCTTCATAACCTCACCATTATGATGCCATTGCTACCGAAAACTGCCAGGTTGTTTGGGCGAAAGAAGAACTCACAAGTCCTAGGGTCGCTACTGTCCCTCCGAACATCACTAGCTGTCGAACAGAGAACCTTCGAAGTAACGGGATGTTCAACAAAGCTGTGAAAAGATATAACAAGAACGGCTTTCAAAACTATTGTAATTTGTTATACCCCTTGCATTTTTGTTAACTAATCCCATTCAGCTAACATAAAATCCTAAATTTCTGACAATTTCATATATTTTTTAATTCAACTTGGGCACATGAATGGTAAACATTCATTAATTCCTCGAGAGCCCCACTACAATATTGCAAAATCTAAGCTATCAAACATGTATCCAAAATGGGTCGTTGAATATATTCATACACGGACATAAATATAGAAGGTAAGTTGACATTTGTTGATATACGATGATTGGGCTAGTATGCATTCAAGTTTTCCTGAACAGATAGTAAGCTGTACAAAAACTTGGATTCCCAAAGTCTCTATTAATTAGAGAAAGAGAGGGGGTAGCGATATAAACGTAAAGCAAGAAATAGAGAGAGATGGGGGTGTAGTCCAGCGGTTTGATCACTTGACTGAGAATGCGAAGGTCGTGGGTTCGGGTATACATTTACCTAGCAAGGTAGGGGCACCAAATACGAGTCCAAGAAGAGAGCCGATGTAGGCAGCGCTGAAATCAAACTCTTGGGTCAGATCGTTGAGAATGAGGGCAAATGATCGGACGACGCCGTTCTCCAGGAAAGATACAAAGAATAAAGCCATGAGGATGACCCAACGTTTAGCGCCTCTGGTCAGGTCTCGATGCCGAGAGTTTTCTGTTGATGAAGCTGATGATTTACAAAGACATGATATTTTATCAAGAAATAACATATAGGATCACGGCATTTCAAAATGAATACAATAGCCTCATACAGTAGGTACGTAAAGAGCAGGTAGCCTAATACGTTAAGATGAAATAAATAACACATGTTCCATCTTAACTGTTTAAGAATACTTTGTTAATATATCCAACGATCTTGACAATTCTTCTCCATATAAACCAACAGAGAAGTTGCAGTCAACTTTGAAATGTATAGTATCAATCATATTAATAATTAAAAGCCGGAGTTCCAGCTTGATTATGTGCAATTAGATAAAAGGAAGTCTGAGTATGTATTACCAAAGCAAATATTTAAGACTGCTTAATCCAATTCTGTATGTGATGGGGGCGGTCACATATAGGGGACGCACGGAGGACGCACGGCCCGCGCCTTGAAAATTTGCAATTTTGGCCAGTGCATTGTCGTTCGCTAGATGTGCGTTATCATTCGTTACTCGTTCGTCGAGCGCGCTGGACCAACGATATACGTCATTCGCTGTGTGCGTCGGGGTTTTTTGAGCATGCTAAAAAAATGTGCGCGGAGCTCGACGCATGAATGTAAATGTTAAAAGGACGCCAGACATAGGCGGAGCGCGCTAGACCAACGCCAGACATACGCGGAGCACACGATGTGTATTCGTTGTGAGTTCGGCGGCCGACGTCTAGCGAACGCCTAATGCAAACATGCAGCGAATATGAGCGTACTGAACGCGTGCTGAACGTGTCTCTTCCGCACCCAACGTTCTTTTTGCGTTTTTTTTTTTTTGCGTATACCGTTCCTAGCATATACTTGGCGTGTAGCCTACGTAGCATAGTGGGGTTCGTGGACGTCGGGTTAATTCTCTCGGGTGGCATCTTGAAGAGATCAGTTGTACACTCGTCGTTGCGCTACTTCGGTATGACGACAAACGCAAGCAAGACGAGTCGCCGCTTTTTAAAGGCCTAGTCACATGACCACTACCGTTCGCGCGCTGGGTGTGCCTTGATCACGCAGTACATGCGTAGACCATTCGTCCCGCGCGCTAGCAACACGCTGTGCATTAGAGTGTGTTAACATGTGCGCTCTGTATGAGCCCTGTATACGCTCAGCGCGCTAACAACACGCGATGCATTCGGAGTCAGCTCGCTAGCTTCTCCCAAATCCTGACAAAAGTTGGGCGCACTACGATGCAGTGACCTTATTTTTTCCGATTTTTAATCCGCGAGCCGTGCGTTGTCTAAGTGTGACCGGGCCATAAGTGCACTGTCTCCAATTCAGCACAATGCACGTAATCTCAATACAGGCTTTGACCGACTCCAGTCATTCCTTTATGATTAAAAGGTTGATTTCTAAGTACTTGGCTTATAACAAAAATAGTCTTTATTTTTCTGATCATATAATATAAAATGAGAACAGTTAGGATGTTTAGCCTTGATTGATCGGTCATAAGAGATTCTAAGTTTCTTGTGTTGATGTTAATAAAATGCTGTTATTTTCTTATTGCTGAGGCTAGATTTCCTACTACACTCTCACTCTCTTAAATCTAATAATATGAAAATGATATTGATAATAATGATAAATATGAAACCCTACCCAAGCTACCCTAAGGTGCTAAAAGCATTGAAGGAATACATTCTTTTCAGGTACTCATTTACGACACGCGGATGGAGAGTGGCAATGCATTATAACCCCTTTTAACGTCTTGCCTCAGTGAATGTCTGCGGTTCAATCTATTTTCTTATCATCGGCTATTGAACCAAGATGGAAGACTTTTGGGGATTTTGTTTCTTCTCCAGTTTATTGGAGTGTAGACCTATTCTCGAAATCTCTGTATAATATATCTGTATTCAGGATGATTCGGTTCTGTGGATCTTTTGTAACAGTTTGTTTCAGTGATTCAAATTTACTAAGGTTCATGAAGAGTTCATTATTTAATTGAAAATCCAAATAGTCTATCTTTATTTGCGTCTGTATACCTGTACCAGCGTTGTTTATTTCTTTAGGGAGATGCGAATTGATCCAGCGCTGATGTCCTTGGTACGATCAGCTTTCTGTCTTTGTCTACAAACTGTCTTCGATTGGACGAAGGCCGTCTTTCAGATGGTAACGTTAAAGGTCGGTCCCAGAGGTGAATAATCACTTCTGATTGATACAATTCAATTCAAATCAATTCAATTTTATTTCTGTTTTCAACAGAACATTACAAATCAATTATAATCATTTTAAAACAATAAGGAATACATATTGGAAACAGAGGGGTCCATTAAAAAAGCAATGCTTGTACAATTGTGGAACCCTCAAATGATAGTTAGGAATAATAATAATAATAACGTTTTATTTACCCAGGGTAGCCACTTCAGTTATGAAACTGCTCTTCAAGCGGCCTTGCATAACATAATATATGTTATTATTACTATTATTACTACCCTTCTCCAATCTAATATGCTGAGCGCCTAGCTAGGAATAATAGGCACATTGAAATGTATTACGTAATCCGAGCATAATTTCGATGGGACATACAAAAGGGTACTGAAATTCCCAGACGTTGATTTTTCGAAATGGGGGCCTAGGGGGAAGGGGGCTTTGGGAACTTGCATTCATTTTCTACAAAATCCTCCCGACAATTTGGTGGTAGGCAGCCAGTGGAAATTTTTTGTTGAGGGTTTTGAGCCCGCCAAAACCCCTCTAGAACCGCTCCTGTTTGGATACTCATCGGTTCTATATTGTGATCTTTAATTCGACCAGTCTGATATGTTTTATTGACATAATATAATACCAAATTTACGCAATCGGATCAAATTAAGAAAAAGTTAGTCCTTGATAGTCGAACATTACGAGGTACCTGTCACAAAGTAAATGAATCTGTTATAATTTTATTTTTATCTTTCTTTAATTCAACCATCAAGCTTTAATGAAATTAAAATATAAATATAGCTTTGGCAAAAATGATACCATTCTTTAACTTCTTAACAATTTATCTCAACTTACTCACGGTTTATTTATTTCGATTTTTAATTGAATACAACTTCTTCAGCCATTCTTCGTAGTACTAGTAATATATCATTAATATGCCATATGCTTTGATTACAAATCTATTGATAGATCAGTATTAGTTATAACTTTTCACTTTTACAATTCCATTCTTCATTTTAGATATTAAACCATTTTGTCCTTTTTTCAAGTAATGAACAAAATCAACATGAACCAATAATGAGATAACATTATCTCAAAATTTTAACATCATTATTAGTAGATAATTTGTCATTTTGAATGCAATTGTTAATGGCTCGATGAAATGATAATGAGAAATTGTTGTAAACATGCCGAATTCGGCCTTTACCTGCAAAGTATAGTACACAAAATAAAACTTTTGTTGAATTGAATCGAATTGAGTCGAACTTACCCATTTGTATTTCGCAACGAAAGTAGCCTATATATTCAGGAGATGTAGATTCGATAAACTAGAAAAACAGCAGTTTTGATACATTACTTTGGAACGTGCTGGTTGTAACCCTCTGATACTAGATTAAAGTTTTTTTGAAAATAAATCGACACATGAATGGCACCACTACGGTGTTATAGTGGCATCTACCACCTGCTTTCAGATTAGGAGAAGTGTATTCTTTAATGAGTATTTTAAATTGGATGGAACGTCTCAACTCAGTAAGCATGGCTGAGATTTGTAAAAGTTGTTTTTACAAAGAAGATTCGGTGAATAGCGGTGCGTATTCAAACAATATTTGCATCAATTTGATTCACAATAATTATTTGTCGCTTAATCCCTTTTAATGACCTTTTTTTCTTCTTCTCGTTTGCAAGGGGAGAAGAAGCTATGTCACGTTAAAGACATCATGAAGATCAGTGTGTTATGCGTATAATTATTATACACAGGCCCCGCGGAACGTTTATCAAAGTGGGGGGCTAAAGTTATTTACGATCATAGGTAGAGGGTTAGCAGAGCGAAGCGAGCGGATACTACTTGA